>OMLB01002304.1:14949-36523 GCA_900302555.1 Myripristis jacobus
AATCAACAGATAACATGGAGGAGGAATTTGAAATATAAACTTTGTTCATCTGTCAAAAGTAAACTCTGCTTTGACGGGTTATTTTTTGGAAAGTAGTGAGCAAACGTGTGAGATGAATTTTAAAAACCGAACATGCATTAAATGTGACATGCCATAGCAAGCTAGCGCATGAGTCACCCCGGGCCATCGGTGAAGTCATCTTGGCTATTGTGGGTCACTTTTTTTTTTTTGTTTTTTCCCCAGAAACAGAGATTTGAACATAGTAAGTATCCACTCATCCTAACTGCAGGTTTGAATGCAGTTTATTAAAATATGTGAGAGAAGCATCTAAAAAGGCTCGCTGGTCATGCAGGGGGCTCCGCCTGAAAGGGAAACCGGTGGAGTTAACAGCTGTGCTCGCCGGCTCAGGGGGATGCTCATGGCAACGCTGCACAAGCCGAAACTTCATCTCTCTCTGATACGATACATCATTTTTTATCATTTCATTTTCAAAAACATGAGCGCTATAATAAGCTCAAAAAATAAGCACAATGCCTCGCCAAGTCCGTGAGCGCAGATTCCTCACGCTGTGATGTATGAGTCTGTGCTTCTGAGTCAATGTCAAAACTTCATATCCTGTTTTGATTCTGCGAGCCAGTGTTCCTCAACCTTTTCTGCTTGTGATCCCCAAAAAACAAAGCAGTGCCTACAGCGCTCACGACCCCTTGTTGCAGGCATAAATGCACAGAATGATTATTTCCTTTTTTCCCAGGCTATTTTACATGATTAAATATTGGTAGAAACTTGCAGGCTGCAAATATTCATCATTTCACCAGAATAAAAGGGATTTATCACATAGATTACACCCATGATAATAAAATTGTGTGTTAGAAATATCGTTTTTCAGATACCATTCATCATCTCACAACACTTCCGAGAGCATTTCCTGAACCCCCCCGTGGGGCCCGACCCTCATATTGAGAACCACTGCTGTAAGCCAATGAGTGAAAACAAGCTCACCAAACAGGGTTTGTTTGAAACATCTATATTGAAACTCCAGCCACTGTTCCCCAAGGACTATAACTGTCACCCAGTAATAAATCCTGCATGTGAATGTGAGGTAATGATCATGTAGAGGTTCCTATGTGCCATTCATTAAATACTTTCACTTTCTGTTGCCTGGGAATACTTGTCAGACATTATTAAGAGGATAAAGCATGGTTGATGGACGATGCTTGTCTGTGTGGCTGAGCCTGACGGAAACAGAGTAATGACGTAACAGACGATACAGTCAGCTGCACTCACTTGAGGTGAGGGATGATAAGTGGCTGCAGGATGGCTCCAAAAACTTTTCCTTTTCTTTTTTCTTTTCATTTTAGCCGTGTCGGCTGGGAGCAGGGATCTTTTCGCTCGCCGTCCTGTCTTCAGCCTCATCAAAGTGGGATCTAATTAAAACATGGAGCAAAGTTTCACCAACCGACTCAAGTCAGAAGATGTCGAGCAGAGTCGGGAGATGTTCTTAAAATGGAAGGAGACAGAAGTGTTTAGGGAGCTGCTGCAGTATTTAAAGAACAGGGTTGAGCTGAGGAGGACAACATGGCAGAGTTCAGAGGAAAGTCAGACACTTCTTCACTGGAGTTCACTCACCCACCTTTTTTATAGAAATAATACACACAACTCAGCCTCAACGCTACCCCAGATGTACTAAAATGTTTTTAATTTTTAAAGTCAGTATTAAGGCTTCTTGCCCTTACAGAAAGAAAATATATTCACCAATATATTACATGAAATATATTACCATATATCACAATATATTACATTTAATATATGGAATTACAATAAATTGATATGTTATGTATTTGAAAAAGTCTTAGCAATACATGGAATAATATATTGGTGATGCAATATATTTATATATATTGCATCAATATATTTTAATATATATAAGTAATTGCGCATTTCAGATATTGCAATATATTGGAAAATATAAAGACTAGTTCCCATATATGGAAATGTATTATCTAATAGATCACATGATATTTTCCAATATACTGCAATATATTTTTGTTTGGTAAAGGGTGACCAGTCAGGGGTTATGTTGTTGGGTTTTGATGTGCTAAAAGTTTTGGCACACATTGAAAGTTTTAGTAAATCTGGGCCTAGATCTTTCATAAGGAAAATCCTCCGGAACACAGGAAGTGTTATGTGTTTCGTAACGTGATTTGTTTGTAATAAACATAAATAGAAAACTGCAGTGTAGCCAGCAAAGAGAAGAGCGGTGCCGACAAAAACTCTGAAAGTCAAAGTCACATCTCTGTGAAGGGCGTTAAAAAAAAACAAAAAACACCACAGATGTGAATCTCAAGAACTACCATTTTAAATAAGGGCCAACTTCATGTACAGTATCTGTCTTCGAGTCAGGAGCACGAAGTCGGGTTTGCTTTCATTCAGGATATTTTAAGAAACGTTTTGCGTGTGAGTTCTTTAAACTGCTGTATTTAGCACACCTGGGTGGTTCTTGGATACCAGCGTTAGTTTAAATAAACCAATTACAGCCTGATTATCTGAATTGCCTTCAGTCATCATTCCCTTGCAACTGTTAATGTGCTGCTGAGAGATTTCTCAAAAGCTGAATAATCAAACATGGTCATTTTCAAGTTCGGGCTGGCAGTCTTTGGGGTACACAGTCAGCTAACAACGCAGGCCTGCGTAATGCCAGAAAGCATTTGTACTCTTCCACAATTAAGAGGTACACTGCTCTGCTAAGGAAGGGAGTGCGTGCCCAGACAAAAATCAAAGCTGCCTGAAACTGTAATGTTGCCGCTGTAGCAGTCCTGTTTGAGCAAATGAACCAGTCAGCACTACACCTGTAGAGACGGAGGCGTTCAGACGAGATGGGACTCTTTTCACCGCTCTGTGGAAATTATTAAAGAAAGAAACTGGCTGTCTCTTCGGAGTCATCAGTGCCCACATGTGTGATGATGCTTGTGGTATTATTACAGCCTGCAAACACGGTGAGGACACAGGCAGGGACGTGCACAGCCCAGACACCTGGGAAGCCGTAAATCTTTCCTGACAGAGCAACGTGCGAGACAGTCGCTTTTTGTCAGTGGGCTAACACGAAGGTGGGCATTATAGTCTTCGTCGCAGGTTCCTCGTGAGAGTGGGATGTGTGACGGGGCTTTAGGTGAAAGTCTATCACAAGGGCAAAGTGGCCTTAGCACAATTTGCGAGAGCAGAGACAGAAGACTGCGCCTGTTGCAGTGATATTTCACAGGACTTCATTTGTTTTGTTTCTGAGTCGCTCCCATGACTTCCCGCTCAGCATGGAGCTGAGGGGGGTTGGAGCTAGTTGAGCTGGGTAGAAAGGTTTCCACTGTGCCAGCGGTGGAGCAAAGCCAGAGGTAAAAGGGGTTGAATCCACTGAGGTAGGATGGTCTCCCATGTAAAAGAGAGGCAACCGTACGAGATGTGATGAGAGATGAAAATTTAATGGTCCCCAGAGGAAATGGGGTCAGTGCTGCAGCAAAGAATACAATACAGGTGAGACTAAAATAAATAGAGCATATTGAGGAGAATACAGCCAAAAATAGCATTCAAGTTAAGGTACAGTCTTTTGTGGTTCAGCTATGAAGGAGCAGTACGAAAAACTCTTGCAGGTTGTCATTTGTAAATTACAGAACGCCCCTTTAGTCAAAAAAAGAAGCTATGTGAAAATCTGTACCCTGACTTAATAAATCTGCACACACAGATTCATGAACCATACACAACCATACACCCTCAGCTTTGTAAACCATGACTCCTGGGAGGGGTCTGTAACTGCAGTCTGCAGACACTGAAGTGTCCGTCACACAATTAACATTATCTAAATTTAGCATTAAATACTTCTACAAATCTAGATACACTTTATTTTCCCTCACTGATGCTTTGTCAACATCTGAAACTGGAATTGTTCCATGCATGCAGTCTGTTGTCTTTGAAGAAAAAAGTAAGGATTGCAAATCTGACAATATGGGATTCTTAATGTCAGGGTAAAGTTTTCAAATCAAATGGTACTAACTCGTAATTTGCAGGAACACTTGACAAAGCCGAACCTGTACCCTACAGATTCATAATTTGAGGATATGATTTATAAATGTGTGTCGAGAATTGCAAACGGAGAGAACAGATTTGCACATTTTTCGTCGCATGTGATTCCAGGCGGGACTCATTGTAAATTAATACATTTGCAGTCTTCAGGTTGACAAGTTAGCAGCACAGGAAGGGGTGTGCAAACGTTCATTACCGGCTCTTCACAATAATAGATTTAGAAAGCATACTGTATGTACAAGTGTTGTTAGCTGCACTGGTAGTCATTAACCACGAGGTCACAAGCCCCTGCGTGATCATTAATAATAGCACACAACAAGACCTTTAGATCACAGCTGTCTACATTCAAAACAGCATTTCATTCATATCATTTTATTCAGTTTGAAATTTGTCACCCGTCCAGTATTTTGGCGTTTGAGGGCACAGCCTGTTGACAGTTGCAGAATCTGCTGATGAGGCTCCGAGGAGGCAGGCTGGGCCCTGTGTGTTACACAGCGCTGCATCAGCCAGGCAAGTGATTAAGATGTAGTGAATTTTAAATTTGGTCCTACAAGATTGGCACGGTGATGATTCATCTTCAGGCTCTGAACAAATCCCCTATAAATCCAGGGCTGTTTTTTAAATATCTGTGTTTGTACTGTCAGCCTTCACAGTGATCGTGCAATATGTAAAGTCTTGTGCCAAACTTAAAAGGTCATCCGTGTGAACTGGTTGACAGTGGACAATGTGGCTCCCAGCCAAGTTGAGGACACAACATGTACAGAATCATTATGAACAAAGCAGCAGGATTTGCAATTGAGATCAGTTGAAGGATATATTAACAGGGGAGCACTGAACAGATGTGGAAGCCACTGACAGTTATTCTTGTAGTTATTAAGTATGGGAGCCCAACTGTCACTGGGAAAATAACCTTCACATGAGGAGAAGTGCACCTCAGTGGGGCATTATGGGGAATAATGTCCATTCCAGATGGGATGTTGTTTTGGTGCTCGGCTACTTTGCCATTTTCTATTTATAACCTCTCAAGAATGTCATTAGAGTAGCCGCTATAACACAACTCGGTGCTTTTTCGAAAAAAATGCAGTACCCCTGGTGGAAGAATGCAGAACACCTATCATGACATGAGAACATGCATGGTTCTTGGTCAGACATGAAACCTTGCATGTTTTCAAGCAATTATAAAAAGGCTGCTGGCTGTAGCCGTTCTTCAACAGAACTCGCTCGGATACAGTTGGTTAAACTGTATATCTGCAATTGCTCCGTTACAAACACTTGTGATTCGAACAATTTATTCAGCAACTGCCTTTGTGCAAAATGGAGCCAGAACAGTATTTATGGTCATTGTGTGCACTTTTATTCTGCTATTATAAGTATCGCTGCGGTTCGATTAGGCCTCCAATGTGCAACGGTGAAAAAGTTGAAACACAGCACAGAAAAGATGTCTCTTCTCTCCTCTTGTGGGGCTGCAAAAATTGGTCATCGATCAATAAATCCGTCAATTTGTAGGAGCGTCACAAGGCAGTGTTCAAGTGCCTTCGTTGGATGCAGTGTCCTCCTTTTTGCACTCGCCATTTCAAGTCATTTTAGCTCTGCCCTACATCTTCTTGTTCCGGCTAAATGCTTTTGGAAATAAATCAGGGCTCCATCAGTGATCAATGGAGATGAATATTAAAGGAGACGGAGCAGGAATGTTAGCCCTTTTTGGCAGTCAGGGCATGTGAGCACATGGCAGTTCTGCTTCTCCAATCATCTGTGGAGGGTTGTCAGAGACGGGATGGCCATGGTGGGCAGGGTTATTAAGCAGGATGAATGACTAAACAGTCTCAGCAGCTTTATTCAGCCATCTCATTAGAGTCGACGGGTAGAGACTGCTTTTTCACTGGGAGCCATTGGGAGGACCATTAGTGATGCCCCCACAGTCACCGTTGCCGAGCCCAGCAGGCCCCACGATCCCATCCAGGAGAATTACCTCAGTTATATCTGTCCTCTCATTCTGTGTCTCACCATCTACGTCTGTCTCAATTCCCAAAGCTGCGAGTGTTACTCGACTTCACTAGCTAATTTGGTCATGCTGTTTTTAAAGACCCATATTCCGTGGCATCTCTTTAAAAGCCTTGCCAACTCAGATAATAAGTTTGATGGAAGCTAATTCATTTTCACTGATCATCCTTGTAATTAGGCAGTCATGGTGATTGGTCGTTGTTGAATGAAATGCGAACTACATCTCCATCCACCAGCAGTCCCCCGAAGACAAGATGGCTAATTTGGGTGATGCCTTTAGGGGACAATATTGCTTTGAAGCCTATGCAAATCAACACATTACAGCATGACAGACTGACTCGTTGCCAAACACAGGTGTACAGGTGTTTATCATTTATTAAATTTATCCAAAGATTTAATTCCTGCAGCTCATATTTTAATTAAATTCGAGCTCACTTAATAAATTGCGTTTGATTTGATTAAGTGCGGAGCAGCTGTTTTGAGACAGCTCCCAGCGTCACCGCTATACGAAAACCACAGATAAGCGGCGCAGCCAGCACGGCAAACCTGTGTGTGTCCCAAAAAATCCTCCAGACATGGCAAGATAAATAGCTACATGATGGGCACAATTAAGCCAGATAGGATTTGTTTTCATTACTCAAGATTGACTGTATCTTTATTAACGTTGGCAGGCAGCTCGAGCAACCGGGGAGCAAACGGAAAGCTCACCATGCAGGGCTACTCGACTCTCTGTGGGCAAACGTATACATCTGTTTTTCTTGCATGTTAATATCACGCAGGTGTTATAATGTGCCATTTCAAAATAAAGCATTCATACATGTGTTTAGAGGTGTGGAAATCATATCAACCGTGCTGTCGTAACCCGCTCACACCTCAGCCATCTGTCTGGTGATATCTTACTGATCGCGGTCAAAGTTGGTTTCTGTTTGGTGATCCCAATTTCAAGTGCTGTTTGTACTTGGTGATCCCAATTAACAGATGCATTCAAGCTTGCTGTGAAAGCGCATGGCATTTACATGTAATTTGGTTCGAAAGGAACAGACTCCATCCGGCGCTTTCCTTTTTTACTGAAGAAGCTATTTGCATTGCCAAATTTGCAGCCGGTGCACCGTCAGTTACAGAGCTGGAGCGCTGGTGAGCCAGGATGCAGCGTAATCTCCTTGAAAGGGACTCTTGGGTAATTGTTTGTATCTCTTCCACGCGTAGTCAGATAAGGTCAGGGTTTAGTGTTTAAATAGCCCACCTTCTGCATCTTCTCAAACGCTGCATGTTTGTTTTGTTCCTTCCTCGCTGTTTTCAGCCCGTTTCGGAGGAGTTTCAAAACGGCGAGGGCTTCGGGTACATAGTTGCTTTTCGTGCCAACGGAACCCGAGGCTGGAAGGAGAAGATGGTGACTTCGGCGGACTCCACCACGTACAAGTACAGAGACGAGACCTTTCCCCCCCTCACCCCCTTTGAAGTGAAGGTCGGTGTGTACAACAACAAGGGCGACGGGCCTTTCAGCAAAGTCGTCACCGTCTACTCCGCTGAAGGGGGTGAGCTGGTTTCGAGATATTCTGGCTGCGCGGGTTTAAAGTGTACGCGGGGAGTCGCTCGCAGCATTTTAAGAGGGTCGCCGTTTTTGCCTGTGCGTTGGTAACGCTCTCTGTGTTCTCTGTGTCCTCTTGCTCAGAGCCAAGGGAGGCCCCATCTGACGTGAAAGCTTCCAGCATTTCTTCCTCGGAAATGAGGGTCACTTGGAAGCCGCCCAATCCCGGCCCTGGAAGACCAAGGGGATATGAGGTTTGTGTGGTGTGTTTGTTTGTACGTGTCTGTATGTGTGTGTGTGTGTGTGTGTGGCACGTGTTCACGTATGCTCTTGTGCATGTGGGAAAGTCTGAACATGAGGCCAAATCCTTTTTCCAAGCCCTTCCGTTGATGCTCTCAGGTCAGCTACTGGAAGGAGATGGAGCAGGAAGAGTCGGGAATAAAGCGAAGAACTGCGAAAAACGAGACATCCATGGTTTTAACGGGACTAGAGGGCAACAGTGTGTATCTCATCACGGTGAAAGGCTTCAACAGCATCGGCCAGGGTCCTGCCAGTGCCGCTATCACAGCCAAGACCAGGAAAGCCCGTGAGTACCGTGCTGACACTAATCATATGATGCTATATATGGAATGGAGGCTACCTGTTAAGTTTGCTCTAAATCCCCTTGTAAAAAGTGTAGTAATTGACCTAGTTGGTTGAAACTCGGTCTCAATTTGCAGCTGTAAGGCCAGAAGTTTGAGCAGTGCACTCTCTTCTCAGCTCCGGCCCAGCCTCCGAGCAACCTCATGTGGATTCAGGAGGGCAACAACGTGTCGCTGAGCTGGGACCCAGTGAAGGCGAAGGACAATGAATCTGATGTCATCGGGTACATGGTAAAGATCCATCGCTGCCTGACCAGAAAGTCTATTCAGTTTCACAACAGAAAAACAGTCAAATTTTTCATATCACCAGTCACAGACCCTCTGTTGTTTGAGGCCCATTGTTTCATTTCATTTTGTTTTGTTGTTGTTTTTATGTCAGATAGTAAATGTGCATTATAGCATCAACTGTTGGAAATTCTCATGCCATGTACCGCTGTAAGAAAAAATATCAGAAACACTGGAGGACTGTGAATGTAGGCTTATTTAGGGCTACGCTATTTTCTTAATAATCACATTTTTTTGCACTTTCTAATGTTTAAAAAAAAATATAGATAAGTTTTAAGAGCTTCATTTAACCGTACCAACCTGTGCACTCTCATTATTCTGTCTCATTACTCCAATAAAGCCGCACGGTAATTCACCTTGGCCGGCAATTAAAGTCTGTATGGAGCTGTGTCGATGAATTTTATATATTTTAAATGCGCAACATATAAATCATGTTTATATGATGGTGCTGCGTTTGATTATGATTGATTATTGTTGCTTTGATTATTATTAATGTGGTCCATCAACATTGAAATTTGATTGCCAGAAAACCTTATTATAGACCCATTCCACTTAAAAACAGGGATTTTTTTAGTTTGTTTTGTTTTGTTTTGATACTACATCCTTATGAAAACAGCGCAGGTTAGCGTTTTGGCAAAAAGCTGTTCACTGTGGACAGCAGATGAATGCCAGACGTTGCCAAACTGCTGGCGTCACGCAGAGGCAACCTGGCGAATGGTGTGAACCTAAACCTATATGAATCTCCCGCAAAACAAATGCTAAAGCCAAAGCTACGGCCAACATTGAGTCAGTCTGCCATAATTAATGTGACAGTGTGCCTGAAAGTTGCAGGCGGACAGCGATCAAACTGACAAATAAATCTACCATTCAGATATATCCACACGTCTCCGATTCTGATGCACAATAGGCTTTTCTTCAGAATGAAAGTCTGACTGAGGCTTAAATATGTAGCGCCGTATTTTACCAGCTGCCTGTCACCATCGTGGGCTCACCTCTCGACTGCGCCGCTGTAATTCTCCGTAAATTGGGCTCGCCAATTTCACCCTTTTCTCTTCTACGACTGTTCCACAATGCGGCTGCTAGACGTTTAAGCGCCACAAAGAAAAGACAATCCATCACTCCGGTCCTCGCTCGTTTGCATCGGTCGCCGGTGAAATACAGGATTGATTTTAAAGTTACTGGTCTTTAAGGCCCTACATGGATTAGCGCCACGACACATCACTGATCTGCTAATTCAATATTCTGCCCCCCGGGGGTCTTAGGTCATCCTCACCACAGCTCCCCTCAGCCCCCCCCCTCACGCCTCAGAGCTAAATGTGACCAGGCCTTTTCTGTCACGGCTGCCGGGCTCTGGAATAGCCTCCCATCCCAGATTAAGTCCCGTCCCTCCACTGACACTTTCACATCCAATTTTTACAGCCCCACTCCCAACTCCATTCTTAATTTACCTCGCGCGTCCTCTCACTGAGTTTCAAACTGTTGATGGTTTTATTAACTTCCTCTTCGTTTCTTAATTTCTTCCTTTAATACTCGATTTTGATTTTACCTTTCTTTTTCTGCAATGCATTTTCCATTTAATCTTTTATGTGTTGCCCTTTTAGTCATGTACATTTGTATTGTAAAAAAAAAAAAAAATCTCTGCCACAATTATAAAGCACTTTTGGGTCACCTGCTCTTTTTAAATGTGCTATATAAATAAAAGTGTCTTGAACTGACAGTGTTTAATGCCTAGTTCACCTGAGGTAAGGTTGGCCTGCAGGGGTATGTCTGGGGGCGCTGCAAATTTGTATATTCATAGGTTCCTGCATACACAATAAGAATTA
The DNA here is from genome assembly GCA_900302555.1 of Myripristis jacobus. NCBI lineage: Eukaryota > Metazoa > Chordata > Actinopteri > Holocentriformes > Holocentridae > Myripristis > Myripristis jacobus. The sequence continues at coordinate 25,296 of OMLB01002304.1, forward strand.
GGTAGTAGAGGTGCTTTTAACCCATTTGCAGCAGTTTATTAAACATTTTTTGTGGGATAAACATGTAAAGCGATTATTTAATATCCATCTCTGAGTCAGATAGGCTACAGATCTCTAAGGAAATACTGTTGCCATTCCAGGAGGAGAGGACTGACACTGTTTACCTGAATGCTTTATGTTATTAGTTTTGTGACCCGTTGGCCATATACGTACTTAAGGCGTGCACGTGTGTGTCTCCGTGTCCGGCAGGTGTTAGTGCGACAGGAGGGACGAGGCCACAATCAGGTGACGAGAACCATCAACCCGTCCACCATGCTCTCACTGCCTGAGGGAGGCACCTATATCATCGAGGTGCGCGCAATCAGCGAAGGGGGAGAGGGAGCAGTCAGCTCCCAAATTCGAGTCGTCACCTCCTCTGGTGAGCTTGGAAGAGTTGGCGGCCTCTCCTCCCGGCCATCCACTCTGTTACCTGACCTCTAAAATCCAATCTCCATGCACAGACTGTTCTCCCTTTTTACCGATCTTATGTTCTGCCCTTAATTGAGTCACCACAGCTGTTGTGTGAGCCAAGTTTTCTTTGGCTAATACTGTTTTAATTACCTCGCCCACACAAACCTACCTACTCTTGCACAGCCAATTAACTTTCAAGCAACAGGACGAAAACAAAGTTTAGAGTCATTTGTACAACATGACCAACCGGCTTAGCAGGGCAAAGGACCGCCGTTTCCATCCTTCTCTCCTTTCCCTGTCCATCCCTTTTTTTGCTTTTCTTCTCGGAGAGAGAAATACGATCCCTTCACAGCTCCGGTGTCACTGTGGCCAATTCATCCGAAAGATCAATGGTGTTATTCAGTATTAAAAATGAATGCAGTTTTGGCATTTCGTCGCGCAGCTCCCGTGTTTTTTATTCTGTATTGATTAAAATGTTTTGTTGTCTCTGCCCCGCTTTCTCCCAGGAGTTCGAGCGAAAAGCAGCCAGCGCTCGGTGCACTGCCTGCCACAGAGCCTAACATGGACAGCACTGCTCGTGGTTCTTCTGGTGCCTTCAGCTTCCTGGTGAGGCCGCTGTGCCATCCTCTACGGAGGGAGCCGTCAAGTCCTCTGCTCCCTCATTCCCTCAGACTGTCTGCTTGTTTCGGCCTTACCCGTCCCAGAGGGCCCGAGGCCTGCCGAGGGGGTTGCGTCTGCCAATTAACAGATGGTTTTTCAGAGCTCATCACTTTAGTTCCCTGTTTCTTTTTGGGCCCCTAGACGGTTGGTTTGCACAGTTCTTTCCAACATCACTGTAGTGTTGTACTGTAATGTACATTGTGCGGAAAGATTTGTTTAATCATTTACTTTAACTTCATGCGTTTTCCCATTGACTGGCATCTAACTACTTCCAGACGGCTCCTACAGCTCTGGGGCTCCACAGAGCGTGAACAATTCCTCGAAAGCTGCTGTGGTAGTAATACAGGGATCAGCCGGGCTGCTTCTTTTCATTACTTATCTGCATCAATTTACCCCTTGGCTGCCTAACAAGCAATGCAGCAGAAGCTCAGTAGAGATAAGTGCATTGTTTTCTTATTCACACATTGAGAGAAAACGTTTTTTATGGTACCAAGAATCTTACTATTTCCAGACTTGCTTTTTGTACATTGTGTTACCTTTAGAAAACAACAGTGGTGTGTGTCAGCTACGTCAAAGTTTCTGTTTTTTGGTAGCGAAAAAAGCAATGCTTGGTGATATGTTGACTGTTGGATGTATGGAGGTAGACAACAGGTACTTACCTGTAGTGCCCAAACACATCGTTAGTCAAAGACAACTCTGTACGGACTCATGGTGTCAGTACAAATAAATGTGATGTATATTTTTTAAAATGCTTGTGGCTTTTAATTTCTAGGTTTGTGATCACGAGGACAGAAAAAAAAGGCAATTCCTGCAACTTATATCGCTCTTAATGACACAAATCCATTGAGACACTTTTGTCCTAAATTGCAAATGTGAAAATTTTGAAAGATGCTCAGCATATCGTTCCACACTTAGAGCCGCCATCCCCTTGTGTGTTATGTAAGGTAGGAGCCTGATTGGATTTCACATGTGACACAAGAGGCCGTTAAACTTTGTGTGATAAAAGAGCAACTGCAGAGCCAAATAGGGCAACATCACAAGTATGTCTCCTTCCTCTCGGCCTTCACTCCTGCCTTATGTGCAGTAAAGCTTATCTCTCGCTCGGCAGAAATCCAAATGAATTTGCCTCAAGTGTAATTAATGTAAGAACGGAGATCTGTAGCCCACAGAGTAGTCCCGGTGCCTGCTTGCTCGAACAGACCTTTTCCTTCCTCTGCCTCCAGCTCCCTGGACTCTCCATTACAGGCTCAGAGTAACCTGGCTCACCCGCTCAGGTTCAGACAAGGGTACCAGTTCCACCACAAGAGATAGGACCACACAGCCGGAGAGAGGACGAACACAGCTCCAAGCAGTTTCTATCCCAGAGACGCTCCTCTTCTTTTAGACCTCTCTGTTTTGGTTAATTCAAAGAGCGAGGATGGTGAGGTTGGGCCCCTTTTTTCAAGTTGTACATCATTTCCGTCAGTAATGCAAAGCATTAAACTGTTTAATGTGGATGGAGGGGTTTTTGCAGTGCTTTTAGACTGTTCAATGACGTTGGCTCAAACACATACCTCCACACAAGTGCTAATGTACCGACCTTTAATTATTCATGCAGCACCTGTCTGTGTTGGCGCATCTGATTTATGATAATGGATTATGTACCCTGCAAGGGGACCCATTTGGTTCAGAGAGCCAGAAGCTCTAGTGTCAGCAATTAAAACATGAACTCCCCCTAGGTTAATGTCAGTGTGTGTGTGTGTGTGTCTGTGTGCGAGTGTGTGTTCTGCACGTGAGCGTGTGTAGGTGTATCCTTTTTTGTCATTTATGTTATGTTAGAAGATTTAGAGCTTAATGCATTTTGTTACAGATTAATGGAATGCATCGGTTATACCATTTAAAATATTTATTTTATTTGCCTTTCGTTCAAGAGGATTATGCATACATACATAAATATCAAATTTTTGGATTATGTTTTAGATCACAATTCAAAACAAAAACAGAATCTTGTTATCTGGTGTCTGCTGTGTTATGCACTGGGTATTTTGATCAAAGCAGTGTGAGTGGTCAGCTGTGCTAATAATCCCATGAAGCCATCTCTTTTGCTAACCTGGGAGTTAGCAATCTTTCTTGTTCTCTCATGTTTTTTATTCTTATATATTTATATCACTTTGAGGCAAACTTTTCAGACACAACACACATCAGAAATCAATAAGCTTGAGGACATTCCTCCCTGTGATGATGAGCACTTCAGTGCTTCATCACTGTCATATCCATGATCAGATAGCAAAATGTTTGTTTGTCTGCTGTATATCACATCAGTTTTTGTTTTGTTTTGTTCTCAGACTTGAATCCAAAAGGCGCTCCTGTATAAAGGAATTTATTGCCAGTCATTCTGTTTCTTTTTTTCTTTTTTTTTTATCTTATATCCCCTCAGCTTCCTCTCATTCCAGAGCTTTCACTGTAAAGGAACATGGAGCAGAGTGAGCACGAGCGTGTAAGCAGTCACTAAGTTCAAAATGGAAGGTATTTTTTCCACAGGGTCAGCGATGTAAGAGCATTCTTGGAGCTGTTATGCACTGAGTGCCTTGCTCAAGGACACATGAGCAAGAGAGAGACTTGATGCCACAGGGGTCTTCAAGTTGAAGGATATTCTCATGATTCAATGCATCCTCCTGCATGCTGCTGAAAAAAAATGCGAATCCAAAATGCAGTAGGTAAAAAATAAAGTTATTTTCATTTGGGTAAATTTACACTGGGAGAGGAGATTATTTCTTTTGAAAAGGTGTTGAGGGGACTAGGTTTGAAAGTATATGGCAACTGCCCTCTCTTTCCTCTCCATTTTGAGTGTACCATCTGAAAAGTAAACCATACACTGATGGAGGCTGGCTCATCTGAAAAAAAAAAAAAAAAAAAAAATCAAATAAAACATCCTAACAAGTATCAGTTAATAGTGCCTCTATTTCTAGCCATTCCCAAAATGTCCTTTTGCCTTCTAAAACTTACAAAGTCAAGTATTAAATTGTCTCAGTGGCATTGTTGTTGGAGGATTCGCCCTGCTATCAAGAGCCGAGTTGTGGCTTCACTTCTCAGGCGGTTCACAGTTAAGTACTCATCATGAAATTGCCAGAGGAGGAGGGCCCTCCAACAGACTCCGCAGGCCTGACTGGTGGAGGCACATCCCCTTATACACAGAACGAGTAATATACAGCAACTGATTTCATGTGCAATGTGGGATTTACTGTCTAGTTTTAACCATTTGCACAAGAGAAAAATCTCACCACTCGCAATTTTTCGATTTGGCAAGTAATCTACCTCAGTTTAGTCCCTCCATCAAAGCTGAAAAATAACTAAAAACTGATAAAGATGTTGAATGATTTGCCTTCAGGGATAGGGTGATATTAAGAGGCATGTGTGAACTCACTTGAGGAAGATTTCATCCAAAAAATAAAAAAATAAAAAGATGCTGTGTGTGTGCTTGGGTGTGTGTGTGTGTGTGCGTGTGCGTGCGGCATGTGTGTTCTCAGGAGTGTGCTTCCTTGTGACAACTCACAGGCTCAATTGGATAAAGCGTAATTGTAGTTTTACCCCTAATTCAATTTCGTGTGCAGTTTTTTTCTCAATGAGCTTTAATTAATTGTCCCTCCATTCATTATTTTCAGCCAGTGTACGTCTGGTGAATAGTTCTATTGTATAATTATAAGTTTATGCTTGACAAGAAACTCTCTACTATAATGACATGCCCTCCAAATAAGATTACGTTACAGCTGTTTAATTATGTGGAGTTCTCTCCTACATTTGGCGCAGTGCATAATGTTCACCCTTTTTTTTTTCTTTTTTTTTTTTTTTAAATAAATCTGTGTCAAAATACGGTCATTGGAATCACTGATGTAGCTTGGAAATTTGTGTTTGCTGTTGGGGGTTTCCAAGATGTTTGAATTTTTGGCCTGTGGGTCCCTCAGGGCACTGGCAGGCATGACAGAGAATGCGAATTCGGGAAGTGTGACATGTATGCCAAGATGGTGAACAGAGGGAATGTAGGAGCAGCATCTGAGAGAATCCAACCCGGCACTTGTGTTGCACCAGTTCAGTAATTATTGAAGTTATAATTGAAGTTGCCTTTTGACATTTAAAGTCCAGCGATAGTTCTGATGTGCTGTCAGGAAGCCACAGCGGGCAGCATGTTGTGCCACTGAGCTTGGTGTTGAGTGAGAATCTACTGTCTGAATCAAATGTGTTTCCAGAATAACCTCTAAAATGATGTTTCTTCAGTTTTTTGAGGGGCTTTTGTGGCTGTCTTATAGAGGCATCAGTATTTGAAGAACAGGTTAGCACTCACTAGATGCCTCTTGCAGGTCCAGGTATCGGTTCTGTTGTTTACAGTGCCATAATTGTCACATTGAATGGTAAGTTACTTGTGTAACCCTGGCTCTTTGGAAAGCACGAGTCAGTTGTCTTGCGATGCGATATGCCTCCTTGTGTTCTCAGACACACTTATTCTCACTTTTTTTTTCATTGTGGGATACGGTGAGTCCCTACAAGTACAGACAAGCAGGTTTGGAAACAGGGAATAACCTCTGTACCTTCTCATAAACCAGCTCAATAAAAGGGTATTGACCCATTGCCTTTCCCCAAAAACCAAAATGGCAAACAGCAATAAGTGTCCAATACACCTTGATAGTAGAAAATGCTCTTTGCTTATCAATTAAATCCTGTCGGAGGGAGAAACTCCACACCCGCAGAACACTGGAAACAGTGAATACTGTCCTCAAACAGCCTCCACTTATACAGTCATACGAGAATGTGGTGGAGGACGTCCTAGCACGCTCAACATTCCCTGTAGTTCTAAACCTAAACAACTCGCAGGGCAGGTTCATCAAGCAGAACACTCTGGGTTCACCTGGGATACATAATATTGGGCAGACTCATGCCCATAGAGTGTAATTTGAAGTTACTCATTTGTGATTGTTTCACGATTTCTAGCGAGACTGTGTTGCCCCATAAAGGTGATTGCCCCTGGACAGCAAGTCCTCCCTGATATTCTCCGTTTCCACAGTTTGCATGTCAGCATGTGTAACTGCTTGATGGTTGATATAGGTTACTATGTTTAAATTGTTCTCTAATAGCACATGATGGCCCTTGAGGAATGGGCGGAAGTGTTTCAGTGTTAAAAGGACTGCTAACATCTGTTGGCAGATTATGGGCATTTTGGAGACAGCTGTCCCAGACCCCATTCACTGTCCTGCCTTTGTATATTCCCCACCAACCCATCAGCCTGCTATAAAGTGGTAATCACTTTTGAGGACAGGACTGTGCCCACTGGTACACCCACCATCAGAAACATACCGCTGTGTCCCGTGGCGCAATGCGGAGTCAACCACTAATGGAAAGGACACTGTGAGGCATTGGGGACTGCCCATTGGTTCAAAGACCCATTATTCCAAAACCCCGGTAGTCCAAAAAAGCCTAATAGGACCAAAAACCCATTAGTCCGACTGCCCAATACTTCTGAGCTACCAATGAATATCCTGTATGGACTCATGCAAGTGATGTCTATGACAGACAGATGCAATCATGACCACTGACAAGTAGTCAAAATAGGACTAGTATTTTCATATTTAGAACTCTAAAGGCTGTTTGTCTATCACCTGGAGTGAATTTTACAATCTCAGATGTCTTGTTACCTTGCTTGCTGTAGTGAGTCTGACGTGGATGTCAAGATAGCTGGGAGGTAGAGGCCGCTGAAGTTTAGTAGCAACTGGATCAATTCAGGACAGGCTATAGTTTCATGTGCCAAGGCAAGGAATTTTGGCAGGCGGGGTTAGGACAAGGAGGACAGTTCCAGGGAAAACTAGCCCGGGGTGCTCAGGCAGTTAGCCTGAACAGCAACAAAAGAGAAATAATATTCCAATCTGAAGTAAGAAGAGGCTTCAGAGCTTACACATCGCTGCTGCCAGCCACTGAGCCCTGAGAGCTGCTGTAATGCAGTGAGAGCTTCTGAGAATAGGCATTGAGGTGTATCCTATAGCAAGACAATATAACAAATGCTATTAAAGGGTACAATAGAGGGTTCTTTGTCATGTTATAATGGTTGATTTGGGACATTTCTACATGTCTCCTGTTGCTTTTAGTTGTTTGTTGATAACACAAGCAAATCTCTGGAACTTTTACAGGGATCGCAAACCCAGTTAAAAATGAGGGTTTTATTATTTAATGTTATTCTTGACTATTATCTTCACTGTCCACCAAAACTTGAGAGTCCCTGAAAGTAAATAACTATTAAAATGGAGTGTTAGGTGTTGCATTTCTAGAGTAATTCATTCTACCACGGCTAAGTGAGCATTCGCCTAGACTTACCTTATTGTTTCCACTCTAGTAAAACCGACTGTGGTAGACCTAACACTACAACAATATGTTAGCAAATGTTTTCATAGAGAACACTGCTGCTAAAAACTTAAAATTTCAAAAAATAAAACAAGGTATTAGGCTACTTGCAGGCATATTTTTGAATATTGGAATATGTTTTCTTAAAATGATTTTGATTCCCACAAGCGCTCATGTTACATGATTTAGGTAATATTTTTTTAAATTAATATGTAGCCTTCCATAAACAAATGCTTGGTGTCCACACTGTGTCTACTTCCCACTGCACTTCTTCATTTTGCACACTGGTCAATAGAGGGAGAGCACCGGCAACCTTTGTCCCAATATCATTTTCCCCTCACTGCCCAGGGTCTTATGGGAACCCCAGAAGCTCTGTGGATACTGTTCAGTGCCTCTGCTTTGTACAGTGAACAGTTTCGGGTTTCTGACAACATTTTATTTTCTGCCATATGCCTTTTTTTCCAGTTTTTATGAATTGTGTGTTGCTTGTGTTTTTGGATAACATATTATTTCTAATTCACTGTGCCCTCACTGCCTTTGAGTATGTGTTCATTATGTCTCAAGTGTCCATTTAGAGGTCCTGCCCTGGTGTTCATTTAGCAATGTTAGTGTATTAAGTATCATATTTGGCCAATTGCTTGAGTGTACGGAAAAACAAAGCCTGAACCAAACAGGGTGAAAAGTGTAAATAACAGAATTTGTCTTTGTCTTTTGAGATTTACATTTGAATGTGCTTCCCTAATGAGGACTCTCAGCAGGGCACTTTTAGTTTAATTTCTTGAGGGAGTGATGAGAGTACATCAAATTAGCTGGTGTTTGCATGAACTTCCCCCTTAATAGTAGACCATCTGCCTCGCTGAGGCAACAGCATTTATTTTGTGTTTTGTTTTGTTTTGTTTAAAATTACCAACTTATGTAAATATTAGGTCATTGCTGCCGCTTATAATACTGCATTATAATTAATGAGCAATGGTACCAGTTCCTTCACTGACAGTAGCCTTAACTGAGCAGAATGCAATGTATTTTGATGAAAAAGTATTTTTAGCAAGGGTTGCTTTTCTCAGCTGGAAACTTACTTTCTTGCTGTTACTGTTGCTATTGGTGTTACTATTGCTGTGTCCACCTACACATGAAACCCAGCTGGATACAGGTTGTCCAGGCAAGCTCTCTGGGTGTTGTCACTCTGGCAAATGCAGGAAATCATTACTTGGAAAAGGAATTTCCTGCAAACTGGATCCGGATCCACTTTGCAAGTGCTGAGAGGTCGGCCAAAATACAGACAGTAGAGGAGAAACAATTACCAACATCATTAAGTCTGCTTTTTTGGGTAACTTCAGGTTTTTGTAATGACCAACAAAACTAAAAACTTGAGTGGATACATCACCTAAGTACAACACATGAACATATTTTCTTTCTTTTTTTTAATACAACCTGTATATTGCTCAATAAATCCAAATGATTATTTTGGATTTGAAGAATCATACTCCACTCTGTAACTGTCAGTAAATCATACTTCCATTTTTTTATTTTTATTATTATTAGTATTATTTTTTTTTTTTTTGCAAAATATCTGCAGAATAGTGAAGTTGGGGTTGAATTTAAAAATCCACACCACCCTCTTAAAGACCTATTTTATGTGTGATATAATTGATTAGGTTTGAATATCTGGGGCTAACCTAATTATGATGTAGAATATCCAAAAAAAATGTCCTAAGTAAACTATTGTGAGCTCTTTCTGGGGAATAACCCCATTGTGTTGTGTTGTGAATGCACAGTGGTAAAAACAAAAGAAATGGGCTCTCCAAAGTCACCAAGGCACATGATGGTCTTTACAGTTTACGAAGACTCAGGAACATTTTTGTCATTCCATACAATTTATTAAAAAGTCAGTCAAAGTGTTTAAAGTACTGTTTCGGAACTGATTAAATGTGAAGGCACACTTTATTTTAATGACACAATTTCCACACAGTAAGACATACTGTAACCAGGACACCACAGTTTTATGTCAGTTTGTAACTGGTCCTGTGGATGGCCAAAATTTACAGCCAGATTCAAGCTTTATCAAATTTATTTAATAAGCAGACAATGGAAATGACATATCAGTTTGTTTAATAGAAAATTGGAAGAATTCTCAGGATTTGGGACAAACACAACTATATCATCAACATACAGCATTAGTTTGTGACATCTGTCACCAATTCTGATGACAAGAAATGCAGTTTCCCTGCAGATGGCCACTGGTTATGGTATACCATTATCCTTTTTAATAAAACTAAATGTGTTGTGTAAGTTTATATCACTACAAGTGTCTATCAGTACAAGGTTGTCTTGATGTTTGTAAGTTTTACTTCTTCAGTCAAGCTTCATAATTTTGTTTGTCATGGGAATATTCATCTAAGAGCTTAATAACAAGTGAATCTGGAGATAATACCCTATGTTTTATTCATTGCTTTTAGTTTCAGGTGAATAGAAGCCTCATCAGTTCCTTTAATGCGCTGGCTTCTTTCTGGATTGAACTGGTCTGGCCTGTCGCAGAGACAACTCCCTCCTCCCCCATCTTCCATGGAGGAAGGAGGGAAAGGTATATGCTGGGTTTATCTTCTGTCTGAAACCTGGGTGTGCAAGGGAGCATCCAGTTCATCGCTTGGCCTTTAACAGCTTCATTGCCTACTTTACTGTAAAGCCAGGTGCGGCAAACCTTTCACAGGGCTGACATATTGCCTGATTTAAAGATTCCCTGGGTGGCAGGCCACAGTAAAACCTGGATCAGTTGAGGCAATCTGAGGGTTCCCTCAAAGTGAAACTAAGTAATAAAACAGTAAAGAGGCCACCCTTTCCTCATCCCTTCACTGCTTTTTGCTGTTCTGCTTTAAGTTCAATTTGGCTGGATTATCATAAAGCCCCATATTTGCCAATATCAGGCTGTGCACTAGAAGAAATCTAAGAATTTCCATGACTTTTTAATCCTAACCCTAACCATTTTTAGCATAATGAAATGTGCTGACTCATTTTAATTTTACTTCATTATGTGCAATGTGCATCATTTTAATGCTCATCAATCAAAGTAACAGTGATTGTTTGACCATCATTCAGACATGATAGATATATGGAATATTTAACAAGTGACATTTTTTGGCAAATACACTGCCAAGTGAAAAAGTATTCCAAATAATTCAGTGAAGTACTCTTTTGTATCATCATCCATGCAATCAAAGTTTGTCTGCCAACTCACATCATCTTTCTAAAAACAGCCAAAAACACTTCTTCAGTCCTGAGGAATACAGGTATAAAAGACCAGAATTTATGTGTTCACTTAACAGTGATTTCACTTCGTTCACTTCACTGAAAACATTGACACTTTTAAATATTGACTAAAAACCCATCTCTTTGGTCTGGCCTTTATGTAGTGTCTTATCATTTTATAATTTTATAGTTTTATAGGTACTCTATTTATTATTTTTATCTGTAATTGTTTTATTGTTATTTTACTGATTGTTTCTATATATTCTGCATTTTTTATATGTTTATATTTTATTCAGTATTTTATTCTTGAGTTTTTATTATTGCTGTGTTTTTATTGTTTTAAATCTTTTTATTCACTCTCTTGTCTGATTATTCTTATTTCTTGATCTTTTATTTTTTAATTAACCATATTTTATGAGTGTGCATCGGTCTCCTAGTCCTTTTACTTTAAATATCATGCACTTTGAATATCATGCATTTGTTTGAAAGGTGCTATATAAATAAAACTTGAT
>OMLB01002304.1:36543-53648 GCA_900302555.1 Myripristis jacobus
ACTAACCATATTTTATGAGTGTGCATCGGTCTCCTAGTCCTTTTACTTCTTATTTTATGCTTATTTGTCAGTCAAGATGTAAAGCACTTTGAATATCATGCATTTGTTTGAAAGGTGCTATATAAATAAAATTTGATTGATTGATTCATTCATTCATTCATTCATTCATTCATAATATCTGTGCTAGGATGGCGTTTTAGTGTAAATAGACAACTGTGCATCCTCCCTGTCAAAATGTCTGGAAAGCCTAACACAGCAGTAACAGTGGCTGTAAGCTGAGCAAAAGAGAAAGAGAAGTGGGTACATCTGCTTGTACATGTGGTTGCACATATTGCATTGATCTTACAGTGCACAAATAAATAAATAAATAATTGGGCCCTGTTACCCAAAAGCATTAGCAGCGCTTCTTTTCATTATCACACGTGCAATTACACAGGTGATATGGTTATTGAAATACGCACTGGAGAGACTGATTATTGTGAAGATCTGGATTGAAAGATCTATTATGAGATGTGGTTAGATGCTGAACATGGGGAATATCTATGTGGTGAACTGTTTGTTTAGCTTATCCTAATTGAGCATAATTTACGTCGCAGTGGCAGAATATGGCAAAATATTCTCGCGAAGCCACTGAATATTTTGAACTTATGGTTTAAAACACAACATAAACAGCATATACTGAAACTTCAGTCTCTCCGAGCACAGGGATACTCCACGGTAAAAACTATAGCAATAGCAGGTCATGTCAGTGTGTGTTTCAAATGCCCTGAAGAAACCCAACATCTAAAGGGTGGATACAACATGATACTTGGAGAATCAATGCTATTCGTCATTAACTTACAGACTGCAGATACGCTCAAGGCAGAAATCATTCACCTCTGATGTTGTACACAAGGCATTGTCAGTATCTTTTTCCTGTATGACAGTTGCATACCATCAAAGCCTATAGCAACTCGGTGCAGTCGCCAGTCAACCAACAATGTCCAACCTGACTGCCGATGGAAAAAAAACAAAACAGAACAAAACAGAAAAACAGAACTCTAAGTATATACACCTGCAACAAAATCAATAGACAAGGAAATGAAACAGACTTAGAGGTGATTGAGCATGTCTGCGCTGACGATGGTGCATTTAAATTGTGCCATGCATGTAAATGTTTTCCCTTAATTGGTAGCCAGAAGAAGTTTATCACCCGAGGTGAATACAGATCTGCAATACAGGCAACTGAAAAGAAATTCAATTCAGATTTAATGAGCTGTAGGCTGGAAATCTCGGTTTACGCTCATAGCTTGAGCAGAGAGGTGCTTCACTTTGTATTGAGATATAGAGATTTTTTTTCTTTTTTTAGACTTGGTGATTAATGCCTTATGTTTGACCTTATTGACTCAAAGCTCAAATAAGCAAATTGCTCTCAAGGGTAGTGCACTTTCCCCCCTCATCCAGACCAATATGTCACATGTGCAGATTGTATTTCCCTGGATGGAAGAGTAAGTTGACCAAATTGCTTATACTGCATAAAAGCGCAAGCCTAACAAAAACAATAATAATAAACTTTATCTGTATAGCACCTTTCATACAAGAAATGCAAATATGTAAACAGACATGGGGTGAACACAAAAACAGGGACAGAATGCCATACGTGATGTGACACAGGAAGGAAAATCAGCACGCTTTTCTTCAATACTGTATCCTCCTTTAACAACAATGATTTTTTTCAGTTATGCATTACAAACAGCTGGGATGATTGAGTCACAGATGCCTGTATGTTCAGGTGATTTGATGGCTGGACATCAAGGTCTTAGCTACTGAGAAGGCCTCTTGATTAAGGCTGTCAGGGTGACAAATCACGACTTTAGAGGGCTCCTTTATATGTGACAAAGCATAGACAAAAATATGAGACAGAGAAGAGCCACAGAGGACTAGACAGTAAACACACAAACACAAAGCAGATGGCCATACTGAGAGAATTATGATAAATTATCAAATAGTAGACGGAGCTGTCTGAGAAATCCTCTCCACACATCACAGCATGCAAATTTCTCAGTAAATGAGATGCCTCTCATATTAATATGGCTGGGCACACATGTTTGATCCTGCACATGGAGCGATAAGCATAATGTTCAGAGACTATTTATCCATTGAAAAAACAGAGAACTGTACTTACCATTGTTTGGCAAACATCTTGATTGTACAAAGAGAAATGATATATGAATGCCCTCTGTATTTTAAAATCTAGATGATCTGATAAAGTGACTTCATCATGGAGGAACATACATGTGAACCTGATCTACAGATAGTTGATAGTGACAAAGAGCAGTGAAGTTTTTAAACCTATATTAAGGTTTCAAGTAAAAGGAGATTTTGCCTGAACTTGACATCGAGATGGCTATTTATCCTGTGACAACAGACCCACCGAAATCAATAGAGCCACCGACTTTACTATATTGTGCACTGGCACAAAGTCAATGTAATATGGGTTTCAGAATATCCCGCTGGATGACTTTACTTGTGCAATTGGTGGATAATCTTTAGAGATTTCCTTTGGGTTTCTTTTGGAACAGCTGCACAGTTTGTTCTAAGTGGTTCAGTTACAGGGCTTTCTGAACCATCAGAGCAACTGTGTGATTACCGCACACTCTTCCGAGGCTTCGTGTAGCCCGCTTGACTGCAGGAGCTAATCTCAGTTTAGCATTTCCACACAAAGACTGTCTTTGTGAATATTCAAACAATGGCAGACCACTTGAATCCGCAGATCAGCCCCGTTTTTTGAAAACAACGACATGTAGCCTTCCATTTCAACATTTCTGAAATGGCAGTGGTACATGTAAGCCGCTAGTCAAGCACTCCCCCACCGGACTTCCCCCGAAGCCTTGATAGTGTCATGTCCAGAAATCACTCTGTTTAGACCCTAGTAACAGAGTTGTCTCTGCATACGACTCATATAAAAATAACACATGCTAAAAAAAACACAGTTGCAAAATCTACAAAGTAGAAATAAAAAGCTAAAATAACAATAAAGTGTAAACAGCAAGCATAAGAACATAAAAGCAACACATGCTGCGAAAAGAAGGTAACCTGATGAATAAATGAGTCAAATCTATAAAAGTGAGTTTAGCTGAGAAGCCGGTGTTCTGAGCGCTGATTTAGTCAGACCGAGCTCGGCAGGCAGGTCAGCCGCAAGTCTTTGAGTCCTGATTGCAAACGCCTGATCACCTCTTGTTTTCAATCCAGCCTTTGAAACAGCCACAAGGGCCTTGCTCGCACACTTGATGGCTCCTGGTACTTATGAAATACTTTGCAGGAGCTTTGCAGTTCCACTAGCACAATAATACAACATGCTTAGCATTTCCAGTGGGCTCTCATGATTTGCTTATGATTTATGCCATGCACACTGATGAATATACATCTCTTGTAACTGTCATGTGTGCTTTCAACCAATGAATCCTGTGCTTGCCAGCTATTAGATTTGATTATATTGGATTCACAAATGAAAGCTGCTTTTTTTTTGTATTTAGCCAGGCAAACCTCTGAAATCTATAATCAGGTCGGATCTGACCTTATGAAAATCTATCTATCTATCTATCTATCTATCTATCTGCAAACTGTTATGCAGGCTATTATCTCCTCTCACATACACTATTGCCTCCCCAGTTGTAGTCAGCAAAGTCTTTCCGAACAATAGCTGGTCCAAAGTGCAGCTGCCAGACCGCTCAAGAGGACTAAAAAGAGAGAACATATCACTCCTGTTTTCGCTGCCCTCCTTTGGCTCCATGTTAAATTTAGGATCGATTTTAAAATTTTATCGATCGCTTTTAAAGCGCCTAATGGACTTGCACCTAGCTCCACTGCTGAGCTTTTAATCTCACAGCCTGAGATCCCTGAGCAAGGTGTCTTGTGTTTTACAGCTGAGGGAAAAGATCAGGAGTGACAGAACCCTTTCAGCTATTGAAACGACCTGTCCAAGGAGAACGGGCTGCTCTTCGAAATCACTTTGAAAAACGTATGCTTTTAGGTCCTGTGAAGCTGTTTACTCTGTTTTTCTTGCTGTTGTTGCGACATATGTAATTGTTCCTTTTGAAGTGTTATTATAGGACAAAGAACAAAATATCTACCAATGAAAACATATTAATTGAACTATTGCTTGAACACAAATGATGGTATTTCCTTGTTGATGTACTTTGACAGGCCTGTCTGGGCTGGAGCGTATAATAAGCAGCATGCATTGGTTGTGACTGATTGATTGATTGATTGAGCATTTTATTTCGAATATGAAATAACAGAGCAGCAAAAGAGTTTAAGAGAAACATAAAAAAATGCATATTCGAAAAGGAGTGAGAAGTATAACTTATGTACTCCCATCTCTTTTCACAATTATTCAGTTAATGCACATTCACAATATATACATAATCCATATCCGTGTACATACACATAGCATATGTACACTTTATTTATTTATTTATTTTTTTGGTATGCATCTTTATACACATAATAATAATACCCTCCCCATACACACACACACACACCCACACACTCATGCACCAAAGCACCAAAAACAAAGAAAATGAGAGAAAACATATATACATGTATGTAAAACCCAGAAAAAAAAATACAAAAACACAAATAACATTATTCATTAACCTCATACCTCATGAAGATTCTTTCTTTATATCTTGTTTTAAACCGGTTAATATTTTTACATTGCTGTAACTCCACACCGAGACTGTTCCATAGCTTCACCCCAACAAAAACCTTTCCTAGTTGTGCGAATACTAAACATTTTGAGGTTTAATTTGCCCCTTAAGTTGTAGCCCCACTCTCGATCACTGAATAATTTTAGAATATTCCCTGGCAATAATTTATTCCTAGCTTTGAACATTATCTGTGCTGTTTGGAATTCAACAACGTCTGTAAATCTGAGCAGTCTTGATTCCAAAAAAAAGTGAGTTAGTGTGATCCAGATAGCCAACTTTGTGAATGATCCTTATTGCTCTTTTTTGCAAGATGATTAATGACTGTAATGATGTTTTATAGTTATTACCCCAGACCTCAGCACAGTAATGCAAGTATGGCGAGACTAGTGAACAGTTGAGAGCTGTGTTACCTCACATGCCTTCTATGTGATATGCACTAAGTGTCCTGGGCTTACCTGTCATGTACATTGGGTTAATATTCAGTGTTTTATTCTTTGATTTTATGACACAGCTGTTATGTGCAGCGGGTTCAGGGTTTAGGAATTATACACCATCGTTTACATAAAATGTTACAGCCTGTGTCATTTCCTTAAAGGTCACTGATAAAAGTGTCCATTTTACTAACACGTTTGCGACTGTTCAGTGCTCTTTGCTGAGAGAAAGCTGCAAACAGCCAATTCTCACGGAAGGAGCCAGCTTGCCTTGTGGACAGTGCCCAAGTATAGTTTGGTATAGAAGTCTCTGAAGAGGGTTTGGGGGGGCCTGAGTGACTTTCATCCATGGCATTACGAAAACAAGGCAAGCTGTCTGCGCCATTAAATATAATGCTGCAAAGAAAGAGGACCAAAAACAAGCCAGATCTAAATGTCCCAAACACATGGAATAGGAGCTTTGTTGTCAACCTTAAAAGTTCTCTTGTTCTTCAAAAGTTGGTGGGAAGCACAGAATATCTCAAAGCCACTTTTGTCCCCGGAGGAGCTTCTACAGGCGTTGGAATTTTAATTGTACTCATACTACAAACATACAGCGCAGTAACACGCCTCGCAACTAACATGTTATTTGAGACCAACGGAATCTGCAGCTTCATTCAAGCTCACTGATACTGATTCAACCCTCGTGTTAGCCTTCATGATTAATTCCTGTGCAGCTATCGCATCTGTGTCTTGATGTATAGTGGAATTCGGGCTTACTCAGACGGCGGTGTGAGCAAGTTTCCTAACAACTGCATGGATAATTCATAATTCTGGTGCATGCCATATGTTAATTTTCACGCAGCGTTCATATGTCATTTTTAATATAGCACTGGAGCCGTGCCTCGTTATATTAAACTGCCGCATGTAGCAATTTTTAAACTTCAATGTATCATTGTCTGATTAATTGTGATGCTATAGTGCAGTTATCACGAACAAATTTAAGCCACATACAAGTTGCTTGGCAGCCTCGGTCTCTGTGCTGTTTGTGTAGAGTGCTATTGTTTTTCAAAATTAAGACCACATTTCCCCCTAAACTGGGTTGCCTCCTGTTGAAAAGATGTTACCACTTGCACCCTATCTCCCTCCCTGCAGTCAGTCCATGTGCATTTATTTTCGAATTCACTTTACTGAGGAGGATAAACATGTTGCAAGTGATTTTTCCATCAGCCGTTCACATGCTCCACCATCTGCCATTGCCAGAAACCCTGAAAGTTTTACCTCCATATGTGCAGTAAGAACAGCAGCCCTTTTCCTTTTTGTGCATTAAAGCAAAGTCGTGTTTTTTTCTGCCAGAAAGCAATCCGGCAGATCCCGCCAAATCTGACCCAGAGGGTGCCTATTTGCTCAGCAATGGCATCCTTTGTTTATGGTAATTCATTTATTGATAATAAAATGCTATGTGTAGCACTCTTCAGGGTAAATTTCGAGATAAATGTCCTCAAGGAAATTGTCAGAGGCACTGGTTTAGCCATGAAAATGTGCAGCTACATGCTGCTTTATGTTTGCAATGCATCTCCTGTTGCTAAACAGAATTCTGTAACTCTATAGTTTTTCTAATGGAAACTGCAAGCTGTACCATATCATCCTAAAACTGGGATTTAACAAACATAAACTTGCAAGTATTTTCAAAGACTGATTTTCATGTCCAGTTTTTTTTTTTCTTTTCTTTTTTTTTATTGTTCACAAATTGAAGGTCTGGAACACCTTCTTTGGAGCAGCTAATAACACCGTGTCAGTAACAGGGAAATTCAATCATTATAAAATCATATTAAGTGTTTAATCTGCATTCATGATAAGGATAAATCAAGTTTTCAAGTTTTCAAGCTGTTACTTAGCTTTAACTCAGGCATTATGGATGAAAACTGGGCTTCATACAAATATCAAATAAGACATTAACTGACAGTTAATACACTGCAGGATACGTTGTCTTTACATAGTACAGGGTATATATAAATTTTGCAATATGATTGAATTTAACACAGAAGTTGCACAAAGTCATTCAACTGTTGTGTATCTCCTGTCCTTGCACAGTGGTGAAGCCTGACACCGTATCCGCAGCGGGCTTACTGATCTCAACGCAGCCTTTTAGATTAGCATAAATCTTTAAGTGGAAGCTGTCACTCATTTGATTTGACCGGCATTACTGGCGATGTGAGGCAAACGAAAAGTGGTTAGATAAGCCTTTTGTCTTTGTCTGTTAAATGCCCTGACCTTGGATTATTGAGCCTCTGTCAACTGCAGTCTCCACACCCCGCTGCCCATTTACCAGCTTTGTGCTTGTGTAAGGACATTATGGTGCGGAGATGGATGACACTTTCAAGGCTGTCTTTATGGACATTCAGAGAAGTCATTAGTCGTGACCTCACCTGCCACTTGGACCTAAGGCAGAAAGGCTTTTCTTAAAGTAATGTTTACTGTACTGTAATTTTTGTGATAATAAAAAAAAGAATCACTTGTCATCTGGTATGCACTAAGTGATCAAAACTATAAGAGGAAATGTCATTGCTAAATTCTGCATATGTAACAGAAACCACTATTTGACTGATGGCATGTTTTTGCTGTTAGTAGTGTGATTAATCCTAGTATTATTGTCATTATTGTTATTATTTTTACTGGGGATGCATGACATTGGATTTTTGCTGATTTCCAATATGCAGATTTTCCAACTCTTTTGGTCAACTGCTAATGTCAATACTAATATATGCACATATTTTTTCGACCTAATTTCAAAGTCTCTCCTGTTGCGGAATTCAAATATTATAATGCCGACTCTTATTGTGAAGGCCCACTGGCAGCTGCAGACATGAAATACAATGTTTTTCAAAATGTGCACGTTCACTGGGCAAAATGAGAAAAGTTTTTCGTCTTGGGTTATGTAAAATACGACATATTTATTTTTATTTAACATTTTATTTCAAACAAAATTGTAAGATTCATCCTAGTTGAAAAAGCATGATGCTCTCCCTGAGACAATCCTGACAACAGCCACAACCAGGGCCAATCTGACCTACTTCACATATCAGCATGTGATACTGGGACGAATGTTCATTTCGAGCCAATGCTGATTTTTCATCTTAAAGCCGATATTGGCTGATACTGATTGATGTGCTGATATTATAGTGCATCCCTAATTATTACCAGCCGTTTGGCAATGTAAAGTGTGTCAATAAATGACAGGCTGCTGAAAAACATCCAAAGAGCCTTATGTGAAATACACAGTCATGATGCAGGATGGTTGCACTGAATATGATCAATGAGGCATCGGTTTCTCAAGCTTACGCCGAATTACATAACCATCAGTGGTGGGGTTGATAGTATTACGCATTCCTCTTTCCACATCTCTGCCAATATTGAGAATTTTCCTTCCATTTAACCTGTCGGCTGATATTTCACACACCACACTGATGGACTGTGAAATTTCACTTTAATATTGAGGCATTAGAAGCGTGGAACTATATGCTATTTTAATATCTGTGTTGGAACACGAGTGAAATGAGGAGCGGCTGACTGGCGCTCCATTCAACCACATATTACCTTCCGTTGTTTGGGTTCTTTTTCAGGTACGACCCACACAAAGACTTCTTTATTTTTTTTTTTCCAATTACCTCTCTCAAAGCTATAAAGATCCTAGACAGTGCTAACAAAGCCTCTATCAGTCAATCATCACCAGTGGAGGCATGTCATTGTGTGCTTTTAAAATTGAAAGCTGGTTATTACTAGGCCTTTCCTTCAGCGAAGAGAGCGCGCTCCTCTCTGTGCAGGAAAAACGGAGGCTCTCTGAGGCAGCGTTCCTGATCTCGGTGACATTACAAACATGAAATAGACCACGATGCAGGTCAACTTCCAAAGTGTTAAGGTTTTTGTTTCATCTTTGCTTGGAAAATAGCGCTCATGCAGTGGTAACAGCGTGTTAAAGGACTGCAGACCTCTGATATTTCACATGTATTTATGCCAAAAAAAAAAAAAAATACCTGGCAACTTCACCATCATTGCCTATCAATTTTCAGTGAATTTACAGTAGATGTTTATCTTCCTTGTTTACTTCAACTTGAAGTTTCAGCGTCTCACTATTAGTATGCAACTGTGCTGGCACATGTAATTGCTTACTTTACGGCTTTGTATTGCTTCAATCACAAACATAATACTCGATCTTTGCCTCTGGGAATTTATAGAATCGCAGGGGTACACTTTTGAATTTTGGCTGAATTATTTACTCGCTATATGTGCTTTAGCATGCGACGAAGAAATTGATCTCTCTGCCTACTTTTTCTCTGTCACCAGAAGAAATGGATTGGATTGCGGATTGAGAGGTAAAGCGACATGAACCTAATGGACATTAAATTTCACCCCGGAAAAAGGGAGAATGAATGGAGACGTTTTGAAAAATGTAGAATTATAATTCAGACTCCCTGCGGAAGTGTGTGAAGCAACAGAGGACCTATGTAATTCTCTCTCTGATGAAAACCCTTAATGCTGATTTATCTGATCAAGAGCCTCTGAGCAGCCTTCAGAGGTTTGCTTCGGGAATACTAATACACTAGTCAGAGATAACACTGTTTTGTTTGAAGAACTGAATAGGACTCATTACTTAAGAACAATGTCGTTTGAAGATGTTACATCTGGTCACCCATGGCGTGTGGCTGTGACCCGTCTACATATTATTTCTTGATATTGTTATATATATACACATTGTTCTGTACTTTGCCTTTAATAAAACTGCTAAGCCAAAGATGAAGAAAAAAACAGACCAAGATGCTGTTTGGAAGATATCTCATCATGATAAGGTCAAAAAAGCGACTATGCAGGCAGCTGTGTTAAAACCATAATCAAAATGCACCACCGCTGAAATAAAGACCAGCACACAGCTGAGTCACTGTGAATTAATATAGTTTAAATATAAATCCACTGAGGTTTGAACCGTATTTTTTTCTAAAGTTCATCCATAAACTTTAATAAATTTGCCTCTCAGTGTCAAATCAGTCCACTGAAAAACCTGCTAAAGCCAAATGTGTGCTGGGAGAAATTTAAAGGCATGGCATCGTTCCTGCCCAAAATAGCACTCAAAAGGATGTCTGGTCAAAAGCATGGTGCCCAGATGGAGTAAGCTGCAATAGAGAATGATTCAGTCTTACATGCAATCTGTTGTTTCCCATTGGGAATAGGTTATATGCTGATCCTGCGCTAGTAATTAACTCCCAGATGGCTAAAATTAATTGTTCAATAAATTATATCAATTGGTATAGGTGACAGGTTTTTAACCATTGTCCTTTAAAATTAATTTTTCAAAAATGATGAATTAGCATGCGAGTGTGCTTGGACACCAGTAAAACCTGCGCCAAAAGAATGATACAATTAAAGTAAAGAAGAAAGGCTGCCCCCTTCAGGAAAGTGAAGAAAGAAAGAAATGCAAAATATGAAATAACTGCAAAACATTGTAACTCTCCCCAAGCTGTTGAGAAAAACTATGGCAATATTAACCAAGGTCATCAGCACCTTTAAGTAATTAACCAACAGTCTGGTATGTGTAATTTTAAATATGATACTAATGTCAGTGAAGAAAATGTGAAGAATCATATTTTATATAGAAATGATACACAATACTCCAACCGAAACTGCGTTTGTCAGTGATGGTGGACGGGCAGGTAGGAAAGATTCTTGTTTATAGGCTATAAAAAAAGACACAGAGACAGCCTTTGAGAGACATCCATTTTCCCAACAGCCTATTAGCAATGAAATATTTTACTTTGAGCTAAAATGGAATCAAAGGCTTTTCTGAAATTCAGTGGAAATCAAAAGAAGCTGCCAGCACTTGAAGTGGTAACCTGCAGCCTACATCAGGTTTTAAAAATAAGAACAAAGGCTTCTCTGTAGTGTAGTACTCCAAAATCTCTTCAACACAATTCTCTGCTTCATGATTTTAGATTTTCGGTGCATTTCACTTTCACTCCCTGCAATGATTCATGACACGTTAGAACATCCTAACAGTGTGAGGCCAGCGGATTAATTGTACGGCCGCCCGGACTTCTTGCTTAAGAGCAGTTTATCTGGCTGGACAGGGGCGTGCTTCACGAGAGAGACCCCTGAATTTCTGCAGGTCCAAATTAAAGCGAAAGTCCCAGTAGAGCACACAAAATGTTTGCTTACAAAGCTGGTGTAGCAGCTCTGTAATTTATCACCTGGACTTAAATTTGTGCCTGGGGTCCTCCTGGACAGGTATCGCCTTATGAAGGTCAATGAGGCAAAAAATAAAGCAGCTTTGCTCCAGTGGACAACTTCCTTAGGTCTGCTGAGGAGATTTGTAAGTCAGAGGTTGTAGATGTAGAGATACAGATGAAGCTTTACAGTATATTGGATTGTAGATACTCTCTGGCTCTAGCATCTTTCAGGATGTGCTTCTTTGGCTTACCTGGCATCAGAGTAAACTCATATGCAGCCATGGCATTTCAAACTAAACGGTTTACCTTCCCCCATTTGGACTCAACGGCGAAAAGCAATAAATAGAATCCCTGTGGACTTTCACACGCTTTAGAGATGCCTCTTTGTGTAAAGAGGAGGTAATCATGCATAGCTTCAAACGTCATCTGGACATGGGAGTCATAAATGCGCCCAGCACTTGCCTTTTTGGCAGATTGCACTGTCAGGATGTAAACAAAGGAAATATGAGGAAGGACTCATCTGATAGGAAATGTCACAGCCTGATTGGATTAAAAAAAACTCTAAATTAGGCTCATTAATCATGAGCTGGGAAAAACAGTGACAGGTCTTGTTCTCAAAAGCTCTCCTCTGGAACTAAGCTGAGTGCCTCCCGGAAATTGTGCAATTACTTTAATACCTGATTTAAATGAAGAGTATGCATGGCAGTGTCAATTGTTAATTGGGGAAAACAGCTCATATCATTTAGCGGTAATTGCCATCACAAGAAGAACTCTAGCTATCTAAGCCTTGGTATAATGTGTCTGTTTGTCTCAGATGCACAATTAACACCACACCGCTCAAAACCCGCTCGCACTGGATTTTGCCCTACACATGTAACGTACAGCAAAGGGTGGATGTTGTGAGATGAAATGTCTTCCTCAGGCGTAGTCAGAGCTGTTAGCCACAGCAAGGCCAGTTATTACAAATGTCAAGTGTGACATCTTAAACTTTATCATCTCTGCACTTTCAGATGGAAAATTGAGAGCTGTGTACTGAGCCGAGGTTTCTTTTTCTGGAGCCCATCCTGCCGTTCATCATCTTTCACCAAACACACCCCAGCTCGGTCTGTCCCATTTTGTAGCCATGCCGCTGTGCAAAGCACTCAACAATTAACTGTGTGCAACAGTGTTTCCACTAATGTATCACATTTCCCTGCACACTACTGTATATCGATGCAACAAACTGTACCCCAGAGGCCTGCTACTGTAGAATGAGAGCAAGAAAGCTGGAATCGACAGGGTACCACTTCCACCATAATGAGACGAGACATTTCACATGCACTAACTGTGGCACCGTGTGATACAGCGGTGTCAGAAGAAATAGAAGAAATGGCGTGACTTACGCCTAACTCGTCTGCATCACAAAACTACTCAATGCTTTTTCTGCATGGATTATTGATATCCAGCAGCGGCGGTCGTCTCGTCAAATCCAAGCCTTTTTTCACCCCATTTCAGCTGCTGATTTTCCATCAGGCAAGGCCTGAGATGTCCTCTTTAATGCAGTGAGAATGAGACTGAGGATGCTGGAGGATGTGTGCCTCATATCTAATTTCTATCCCCACATGTACAATATAGGAAAGAGATGTCTCACTCGCTTAGTGCGCGTGCACAAAGTCAATGTGGTTGCACAATGTATTTGTGTGTTTATAGTCCTTGGTTGGTCTCCATACAGAAGATGCAATCACAGAGAGGGGCATGTGCTCAGCTTCTCAGCACAGACTCACGTTTGCATGACTAATATGAATGTGTGAATGCATGTATGAGAGATGAGTGCAGGGACAGAGTTTCTCTACTGAGTATCCTCTTAATTAAACCAAATTTTCCTCAAAGACTCTACAGGCAGCCATTTAAAACTGCAATTAGCCATGCCTCATACAACTAACCACTCATCTCTACTGGTGTTTTAAGGAATATTTTAGACCAATTTTCCGCATAATTCTTCCAAAAGCAACATAAAGTCGGACTGCACTGCACGTTTAGCTATCTTTGCGGAGAATTACCTGATCATTGGACCGTTGTTTCTACCAAAAGGATAATGCATTATAGGGCATTATTAAGGCTGCAATAATCACATATACTCGGGCAAACTGGGCCTGCTCCCAGGTCAGTTTTGTCACATACCAGTTCAGCATATTTTTAACGGTGACCATGGTCAGTGCAACACCTCCCAATGAATCACTTAGGGTTTGTCCTCTACTGTTTATCCATTTCATTACCAGACTTGGGATTTCATCACTGGAAATGCATATGCTGTACACTGATATGTGTAAAGACAAAGATGCTGCCTCTGTTGTCGGGTCCTCAAGCGCAGCCGGAGGCGAGTTTTCGTTCCACTTCCATTACCGAAGTCATTGCACTGTAGCTTGCTCCTGCCACATTGTGATTTTGTGAGTCAGCTCTGCCAATCAGAATAATGTAACACACGTGTCAAGGCTGTAGTCGGCTCTGCCAGTCACAAGTAATGTATTAACAGGGGTGCCTTGGTGGCTCTGTCGGCTAAGGCACGTGCAGTGTGGCTGCAACCTCCGGGACTCAGGTTCCACATGGGACCTTAGTCGCGTGTCATTCCCCACATAACCACTTTTATCTGTCAGCTAGAGCACCATCTGTCCAGATATGCCACGAGAGGAAAAGGCTGTGTGAATTAGAATGCCTTGCAATATTATGTGTTGCTGTTGCTGTAGACTGGTCCCCCTTGGCCCCATATCGGTATGTGTGTAGGGGATCACGTCAGGAGTCCAACTTTACCTGGTACATTAAAACGGTATTATCTACCTTTCAGTTGCTGAGCTGACAAAGAGAGACTGACTGTTTGGTTTCATAACTTTCTGACCGAGTAGACCCAACATTTACAAGATGTGCTCCCTTCCAGATGCTGTCAGAAATGTCAGAATCAGCCTGTATGGCACAACAGGGCCTAATCATGTCCACAGAGGTATTCAGCGCAGACAAGCTACCCCCAGCTCACATAAATTTAGACTTTATTGTTGGTCTTTTATTCTATTTTATGTATTTCTTAACTAGCCTATTTTTTATCATAGTGTCAGTTTTTTTTTTTAGTAAGCTGCTACTTTACTAGGCCTGCATGGTGTTTGTGGAATTTAGTAAGCCTTGACTGGCAGTTTTATTGCATGGATGGAGAGGAGCGCAAACATACAGTAAATCTATTCCTCATCTGTATGTCTTTTATTTTATAGCTCGTATAAATGTTTATAGTAGGCTAATTACAAATATATAACTCACAGTCTGTCATGAAATATCTTTGGAAGTTTCCTGCTGTTGCAAGCCAAATTACATCCCGGGGTGCCGGTGCACAGTGTCGCTTAAGGCAGTAAAATGGCCAGTGCCAGACCTGATTCCCCACAGGCTTCTGTATCTCTTCACTGTGACTATAATTTTTTTTTTTTTATTTGTATTTTTTTTTAAATGGAACGTACTAACATGACAGTGCTGAACTGTAGTCTAGGATTACTTCCACGCATGTAGTAAGTGGGAACTTCAAATAGACCTGTCAATTAAAAGATGAAACGATAATCTTGGGAGCAACAACAGCTGCTTAAATTTATCAGGGAATTTATCTAACTAAATGGCTTTAAAATGCAAACTAAATCCCTCTGGATGGTTTAAATCTGTTTATTTCCGACACGTCTTTCAGTGGTCGATCTGTGAAATCGTAAATGTTTGTCCGGTTCCTGGTCCAAGACAGGGCAGCAATATAGAAACATATCAGATTATTTCAATGCAATGTGAAACTCCAAATAACATTGCCTGTATAGCACTGCAACATTGTTATAGTTGCAACCAATTAGATTGTTCAGTAGATTGTAAACAACTTATAGATCATTAATAAACAGTCATAAACTAGTCATACTCCATTTTTCATACATCAGTGCAGGTACCAAGGATGGCTGACTGATAAAGGGCCAAGACAAAATAAACTAAGCAACAAGCAAGATCTGATATTTAACGCAATAGATGCAGACAGTGCAGCAGTAACTTGAGCTTGCCAAATAGTGAGCCTGCACTGATGCTTTATTCACACATGTAAAAGAAAGAAAAAAAAACACTTTGTAAAAGATGCAAAATAAAATTAGCAGGGAAATGTGAAGAAGAATCGCCTAAAAACCTTAAAGGGGCTTGAACAGCGGCTTTCTCCAGGCAGCGTATCACAGGAAATAGTTTTGGCAGTGAAGTATACACAGTTTATATGTATCTGACAGTCATTTTAGATCAAATAAAAGAAAAAGAAAAAAATAGCACTTTGACAACAATGCCATCCATAAATACCCACCTATTACACAAGTATAATAAATTAGTCATAGTCATAATAAGACATTCACAAATACACACACACACAGACACATTAAGACGACAAACTCATATTACATGCAGGTACAAGGGTATAATATATGTATTGCAAGGGTAGTCTCATGGTAAAGTGGTACACATTAATATTTGCTGGCGTTGGATTGTCATGTGTGTGTGTTGGGTCTGTCTTATACTGCTGAATTCCCACTTGCCTGGAATAAGCCCCCCTCCCGTCCCCCTGATGCTGTGAGGCTCAATTGAGAGGAGTCATTCTGGAGACTTAGTGACAGAGCATCCGCTTTATGCCCACCAAACACTGATGTTCAACGTGACATCATTATCATTATCCGCTCCTCTCCCATGAATTGAACGTGACAAATTCCTCCAACTCCAATTAGGCTCTAGGTTTCTAATTACATGCGTTAACCAAGGTATTAATTCAGATCCGTCTCCTCATATCCTCACTTATTCCACTATGATGCATCACAAGCCATCATTTTCACACAGCACTCATGACTGAGAAGACTAGGCTGTGTCTCCAGTGGTGACATTTAACCACAACCTGGGGTGGGGCACAGAGACAGCTCAAAATAAATAAATAAATAAATATATAAATAAATAAAAAATCTGATCTTGCAAATTAAATTTGAGAGGACAAGTGGAGCGCTAAACAATGATGAATAACTTGTGAAATAGCTTATTAGCCTGTGCTTTTGGAGCTCCCTTTGAGGGTTCAGCTGCACATCTTCCATCTTAACAATCTAAAAAAAAAAAGTGTGCTTACAGTATATCACTGCTAATGGGTACAAACTCAGTAGCATGACAGAGAAATTTCTGGAATATGTGAAAAGCTTCTAAAAAAATAGTGCTCTTTAAAAAAACAGTTTCATTGAGTTAATATACTACTAGCAGTAGTCTGCTGCTCTGAGCCAAAAAACCCAGTTAAACTGACAGATCATCTAAACAAACTTCAGTTTTAAATTTATTTCAGCCCATGATCATGAGGCAACATTTCAACCTAATGAATCACTGCAGTATTCATTCATTCATTCTTTCTTTCTTTCTTTCTTTCTTTCTTTTTAAAATAGACATCTGGCTATTTTTTATTTTAATAACACCATTATGATGGAAACTGCAAGATCAAATGTGTCAAGTGTGTGTGTGCCATTACAGTGTTTGTCATACACTACCTAAAGAAAAATGACTAAAGAATCTTTTCAGAGATTTCAGACGACTTTATTTATTTATTTTTTTTGGAAAGTATGCATTAATTTATCATTCATCCCGGATTTGTCCTGTTGTCTAAAACTCAGTCACTGCCCAATTTCACTGCTTGACCGCATTATTGTGTCTTCCGCTGAAATACGCAAAAAAAACAAAACTGATTACTTTTTTTTTTTTTTTTTGAATGAATGAATGAATGAATCATTGATACCCTT
>OMLB01002304.1:53668-123245 GCA_900302555.1 Myripristis jacobus
GAATTTCCTGTGAGGGCTTCTTACATGGGCACAGACGTGGTTACCAGTAATGCTGTTGTCAACTATCCAAAACTAACCAGCAGGAGTCACACCACCACTGTTTATTATGACAGGCAGCGAAAAAAGACAGAGAAACGGCAAAGCGGAAGTGAGAGGAGAGGAGCAGGAAAACTTTTTTTGGTCAACTTGGCCATCGGAGAGTTACACCGGTACTACCGTGATGAAAACAAAAAAGTTGTGTACACCGAGTTAGAAAGTTTAAAGGGGGACTTTTGTCGTTCGGGTATAATGGGACTCCCCACTTTGGAGTTCAGTGACTCTTTTCTGGACAGCCCGGATTTCAGAGAGCGACTCAAATGCCATGAGATAGAGCTGGAGCGGACAAATAAATTCATCAAAGAGCTGATCAAGGATGGGAATATGCTCATCACGGCGTTCAAGAGTAAGTAGCCCAGATGTGCCCTTTGCACACAGAAAACAGCCGCAGCATATGTAACCCCAAGCCCTGGAGGACTTGTGAATGAAACTCACGCTGATAATCACAACTTTATTTGAGTTTTAGTGTCTGAATGGCTCAGTTCCTCTTTGAACTAAAGCTTAAAGCAAAAGAAGCATGCGGCTCAAGGAGTGGGAAACTTGTGGAAAACCATAAAAAACTCATATGTGTGTATATATGTGCTTTATTCATTTATACGAGGTTGTTTGAGAAATTCCAGGATTTGTTATGAGTTGCATTCATGCACAGGCTTGTCTGCATGATTGATCCCAGTGTAAAAAAAGCACAGTCTCCTCTCTGTGATATGAATGGGCTCACTCTGCTGTAATACCTACTGGTTTCATAAGGCCACAGCCAGACATATGGAGATCATTAGTAAAAGCCCAGAATAGGCTTTCACTTCAGCCTATTAATGAAGGATGCTTTCCCTCTCCGGGGCCTTTAAGTCACCTATCAGAAGTGAATGAAAACAGAGACTGCGGTTAATCCCTGTGAATGAGAGTTATATGATGATGCCAGCACTTTGCTACGGGTCGCGGTCCTCTCAAATTCCAATTTTAATCTCAAATTTCTCCTCGCTGATTAAAGTGGACTTCCTATTCTGCTATATCATAGTAGGTATGAGAGTTTGGTCTCACAGCGCCCGAAACTGAGTGAAATGGAAAAGATTAGAAATATAATAAAGATGGAAAATAGCTTGTCCTGACATAAGGTGGCCATGCAAAGCTGCAGTATACTGCAGTATATTACAGTGCACTGAAAAACTGTTAAAGCGGAAGTTTTGAGTCATCTTACATTTTTTTGTGTGTGTATCTGTGTTAAAAATAGTGATGTTTTCACAAGTTAAAACCAGATCGAAAACACAGCATCTAGAAGAGACGCATTGTGTTTTTGGAACGAACCCTATCATTTTCCTATTATCTCTCATTTGAATGAACATTTTGCTTTGACTACAGTGTCATGAAGACGCAAATTCTCATATCAGGGCACCCTAGTGGTCAGTACAATCATAATTACAGCTGTGTGTGTGTGTGTGTGTGTGTTTTTTAAACCAGTCTGTGAAGGTCATTAAAGTGTTTGTTATGCGCTGCACAAAGCAGCAATCATTATTTTCTCTGTGGCGCTTATAGCACAGGTACAGAACATGTTTTTGCTTTTTGCTGGACTTGTGGGGCCCGGCAGTCGGTCAATCAGTGCAGTGAAGCTCGGTAACTCAGTGAGGTGAAACGCCGCCTTAGACTGGCCGCATTGACGGGGGCTCAGGGCAGCAATATGAGACTTTTTGTTTGTTTGTTTGTTTGTTTTTACAAATTAAAATATCAATAATTAGATGGAACATATTGTACATTGCAGTTCTGTGACTACATGCGTTCAAGCCTAAATTCCTCCCTAATGCCGGAAATTGGCCTCTCAAGAGATATGTGGGATGTTTTGGGGCATAATCATTTGCTGTGGGTGTGTCCAGCGACGAGTTCGGTTGAGGCTATTATTGCAGATTGACTGTGTCCTCCATTAACTTCTTCAACACTTGCACAGTGGCTTTACAGTAGCCGGTTATCTCTGCCTCAAGCTAAGCTGTTTGCCAGTAGTTTGGGGATTAAAGCCAACTCAGGAGGAGGAGGGTAGGACTAACAAACGCTGAGCTGCCTCGAGGCGAAAAGTTGCATGTCGTTTTGAGTGAGTTGCAGAGATCCCGGGGCAAGTCGGGCTTGACGAGACCTGCCATGCACAAATCCTAGGGGGTCACGAATCATGCCTGATCACATGGGTCCAATCTGTCACTCAGTAGCTCATCTGTGCATGTTTGTATGCACAGATGAGCTCTTTCTTAACTGGTTTCGGGCCAGCTCACAGGAACATCACACCCCGGTTTGAATTACGTGGGTAAGCTCACGCCTTAATCATAGACTTTTCATGTTTTAACCTCTCACCATCAGTCGTGATCGTATTGGCCCATCACAAATATTGTTTGTGTGTACAAAATATGCTTTGGTAGTTCAGAGGTCAAGGCTAACTTACCCCCATCCATGTTTTGTGATGAGACAAAAATAGGACGGTGTACGGTCGTCTTAAGATGCCCGGCTTACTAACATGGGTTTTAAAAAGCTTACCGTGGCATGTGAATGTCTCTGGGGTTTTTTTTTTTCTTTTTTTTTTCAGTTTTACTTTTTGCCCTCAGTGGGATCTTAGACTTGCACAGCTGAACGGGTACATTTTCACATCAAGAGAAAACATTATATTGGGATCATCATATCTCTTACCTTCCATTTGAAGGAACCTGCAGTACTGCTGCTCAGTCAAAGAGGGTAGCTGGCGGATGCATCCCTTTTATTCTTTTTTGTTGGCAAACCACTCTCAATAGGCAGGACACCAAGTTGGCAGGAATATCATGTTCACTGGTTTATTCATGGCAACTGGAATGCTCAATAGCAGGGTGCCGAAGGTGCATGCAAATAGCTTAACCTGAATAAGACCCTAACTGGACTGCGGCCAATAGCTACGTTGATATGCATGGGGTAGCCCGCACATCTGCATTCCGAATTGAAAGTATGCCTTGGTTTGGGTTATTAACACAGGAAAATTGTGTTTCTGAGGTCCTAGTAGGTCTCACCCCCCCATGGCTGCTTGCTGATTTGGTTTAACCCCTGCCAGGTTTCTGCCAAATGAAAAGCCCACAGTGAGGAATGTAGATGAATTGTAAACATTTGGATTACTTAGAAACTTGGCTCGGCCTCTGCTAGCTATAGAATTTGTAGTGTTTATTTTCATGTATTAATCTAATTTCCATTTTTATATTTCCATTTGTTTAGATTCCACACAGTGCTTCTTTAAAACCACAGTGATCAGAGATACCGTGTGTGACA
This sequence comes from Myripristis jacobus, assembly GCA_900302555.1. NCBI lineage: Eukaryota > Metazoa > Chordata > Actinopteri > Holocentriformes > Holocentridae > Myripristis > Myripristis jacobus. The sequence continues at coordinate 57,029 of OMLB01002304.1, forward strand.
TCAGGCATCTGTTCTGCTGAATTGTCTCTGAGCAAAGCCCTGATCTGCAGCTGACCCTGTGCTGGGACTTAAAGGAGAGGGAGGCACTTCAAGAGATGGATTTCTGCTCTGGGGATCAATAGGGGGAAAAAAAAGTAAATTATTGGTGCTTTGTAACTTGGGACACCAGAGTCGGTTTATGACCCTTTATGACCCACCATCAGTGGTGACATTAGTCGAAGGCAATTTTTATGGACCTTTCCTTGATTAGTAATAATCTCATGTTTCAATCTTGGATATTATTACCATAATTAATTGGCCAGACACTGTCTGATGGACCAAGCCAGTTGAGCTGGGATAGACTTTCATGTTGATACATTATCTGTAAATGGGTTTACGTATTACATTACATTACATTACATTACATCACTGCAGTTCTTGTGTGCAGTGCGACTTTGCCTGTGAATTTCCCGTGGGTAGAAAGTACAAGTTTATTCATCATTTCAGCAAATTTTCTCATTAATTTGTATTTTAAAAATCAGGTACTGAGTTTAAAAGAATATCAGGTACAGTACGGTTACAAAAAAAAACCCTAACACGACCTTGGTTTCTATAGTCATCAGGAATCCAACAAGTATTACAGTATAATATACTACAATATCAGCGCATACCATGCATGTATGATTTAATGATGCAAACCATTAGAGAGCTGGCTCTTTCTTTTGTCTTGCATAGCTAAAAGGCCGTTCATGTGGCAGGAACACAGAGTGAACATGGTCTTTCTTACAGGTACCATACGGCTTGGCGCCAGAGACAAAATGGAGGCTATTTTTCTTTCTTGTGAATTTTCTGTCATGCTTGTTTTGAATAGAAATCAATATCCATCTTTTCTACACACAGATGCTTGGACACCAGAATAAAAGAGAAAATATTGCCGTCTGTTCTTAGTAAACCATCTTTGTGCCTCGGCTGTATATATCTGTTCACGGCCATGATGAGGAACATGCTGTCATTATAGTCCCAAATCCCACTAACTGTTGGTATTTTATCAGTTGTATGGATAATTTCTCCCAGGTGCAGGTAGCATTTGTTTACTGTCTGCAGCAGCTGTAAATAGGGTGCACTTACTGTTCACACCTGGTGTAAATAACAACTGCTGATTTTTGTTAATCCCACCTTTTGACTGCAGTAATTGCATGTACTAAGAACCTAATTATCCCTTTGTGACCTGGGTGGGAAAAACTTCCGCCTCGAGCAGAATAATGATACATTTTGGCTGTGGTTTTTTACGTTTTCTAGTCCACCAATCACTTGGGCAGGCAGGACATCAGTTTGTAATAGCTTTCTGGTGAAATACTATAAGTGGCTTGGGAATTTGGGGATGTGCCAATCACGTTTGAGAAAAGGGGGACTGGAAAAAACGTATTAAAGGAACTTACAGGAGGGCCACAGAAAAAGCCAGTTAGCTCATGACTGTATCTCAAAAACACTTCAGCAAGGGCCTTTTTTGGTGGAACCGTTTATTTACCACTTTTTTGCTGACGCCAAGCATGAAACTTTAAGTATCGACTCGTAGCTAGTGCCCATCCAATCCATTACTTTCATTGAGCAGCGTAGGTTTTGGACCATTAGTTTGGGATCACTGGGCAAAGTAATTGATAAAGATCCTCTTTATCCCATTATCCGAGAAATGCAGGCCTCTGTGTGCCAAAAATTAGAACATCACGATAGTTTGCTTTTGTTTTCTGACATGTCACTCAGGGTTTTCGGTATCAGAGTATCAGATAGTTAGTCTTACGTAAAGATCTCCCAAACCCATACTCTTTTTTTTTAGCCTGCCAGTGGCTTCTGTGCCAGTACCTGTGTTTTTAATCTTCAGGTGCATCCATAATATTGTATTTATGGAAGTACAGAAACGTGCATTTAGGTGAGAGTAGTAGTTTAAATAGTTGACGGAGTGCATTTTGGGGATTACCAAAATTTAGCTATGGCTCCTGGTGCAGCTTTTCCCCAGATTTGCTTCAATAAGCAGTAACTATCTCATATAGTCATCTTAAAATGAATTGTTAGAGATAAAGGCCTAAATTTTAAATAAAATCAGGTGTGGTTTAGAGCTGTTACGGCCTTGATTTCTAATAAAACAAAGGTATTAAGGCACTAATTATTAGCCTGCTGTGTGCTCTGTTACTTTATTGTCATATCACATATATGATTAAAAATTTAATTGCACAGACAATTATCTGACATTCAGCATTCCAACATTAGTGGCAAAACAGCATGCACTGAACACTCAAGAGTGGACCCTGGTGTGTTGAAGGAATCCACCGAGAGCTGATCTTATTTTTGGCAGCCCCTGGGTGATAGCTGCTGTCCTTCACACACACACACACACACACACACACACACACACACACACACAGTGGGTAAAACAATGAGCAAACCGCTTATCACTTGCCCGCGGCTAGAACAGGTAAACCACCTAATTTAGGAAGGGATGCGTCACTGCCCTTCCACCAGATATCTGCAGCATAGGTTCGTAGCCTGTAAGTTCTGTTTTACTAAAATGTAAGTGGTACATTTATCATCCCCTCACAATTATCTTTTTTTGTTTTGTTTTGTTTTGTTTTACTGCAGGAGAACGGGTGAATCACAGTAGGCATTTCATTTCCTTAAGCTCACTAAATAGAGCCAGATTAGAAACTTGAGGAACACCCATTATTATGTTAGCTCGCTGTGTATTTATGCCACCTCCCCATAGTTAAGCCTGTTCACTAGCAACTCAGACATGCTTCCTCCCTAGGTTATATCCATAATGAATGGTTGACACGCAGGGGGTTGTTATTATAAAGACTACAGTATTTAGCGCATGTTTAAATGGTATCTTTACATCTTCCAACTGCGCCTGCATAATTCTGAGGTTTTCATTCGACTTAATATAGCACTAATTAGAAACTGGTATTTTATTATATCAATAGATGACGTGAGGGCTTCTTGTCAAAAGTGATTTCGCATTGCTCTGGGAACTCGTGTTTGTTTGTCTGAGTACAGATGATGCTCCCAAGGCTGAGCCACAGGAAATGTCCTGTAAACATGCTTGTATAACCATCCCCCCATCCCCACTCAGATAGTATTTGGCCTGACATCATTTTAGTCTGCTGAGTGGGTGTGTGTCTGTGTGTGTCTGTGTGTGTGTGTGTGTGTGTAGCTTGGGCTGTGACTGTGAGGCAAAGTGTGTGTCGCAGGATTATACATTGTAATGTATTGCTGCTTTGGCTCCTCTGATGAATTTGCAGTCATGTAACAGCAGTGAAATACAGGAGAGCATTATGTGACTCGTTTAGCAATAAGGCCGAGCCAAACTCTAAGTGCAGTCCATGCAGCACTGCAAGCGACTGCAAGGGTATTTTGTGGACAGATTTTGATAAAAGGATTAGACGTCGTATTCCTAAAAGCTCGGCGCCGGCGCTTCCCCTCAGACTGTGCAGGAACAAAATGTGTTAGACTCCAGATTGAGGTCTGTTCTGAAGTGCTCTGCTGTCGCTCTGTCATTCAAAGTGATTGTCACATCATGCACACCATTGTCAGGCCGGCCGTCATCTGTCGTAGCGCTCCGTTGCTTTTGTTGTCTCTTTAGTTAAGTCCGAAAAATGATAAGGTGGTGTCATCGTGGTTCTCCTCCACAGTGCTGCGTGCAAAATCCACTTACTCCCTTCAGCTGGACACATTTAACAGCACGCATGTGTATTCTAGTTTTTGTCTTAGTGTGTGTCAATTTTATGATACCGCATGCATTTAAATATATCAGGGTGACTGAGACAACTACGCAGAGAGATGTTTATTTCACCTGAGCTAAAAAGCCATTTCCCCCCAGAATGCAGTGCTGACACATTTTGCTGGAGCGAGCCACACAGCTTTAGTGTTGCACTCCTCTTATTTTGGTTTATATGTGACGCATGAGGTCAATTGTTACAGACAGCCCAGGCCCTGGTGCAGACTTGGCTGACTGTCTGCATACATACTTCTGACAAATCAAGAGATGCATTAGGAAGAATGCTGTATTCAAACACAGCTTGTATATGCTCAACTCTTCATTTGGATGGTGCATGGGAAATATTTAAATCAACAGTGGACAGCGAATGGCCCCATGGGTTATCAAGTTTATATTATTGGAAAGTGTTTAGGGAATGGGTGCTTTAAATATGTTTTGCATGTGTCTTCTCGTTTCTTTCTTCTTTTTTTTTTTTTTTTTTTTTTTTTTAAAGATGCCTTTATTTCTCAGAAATTGGCTCCAGCAGTTGTATTTGCCTTGATAACGGCAACAAGGCGTCTTATAAAACAGAACATTTGTAAAGTTGTTTTTGTGCAAATTCCCCTGAAAAGATGAATAGAACATTTAAATTATAAATCAAGCGAGTGCTCTGTTTCAGGCTGAATTTATCGTTGCCAAAAGTGGTGTGACTTGTGTCGTCGCTGTTTCCTCGCCCTTCTGAAAAAATCTCTCTAACTCAGGCTAAAGGCTACAGACTTTTTTGATAAATGATTTGAGCTGGGCTGTCTGGCTTTTCTCATTTCAGCAGAACTGAAGGGCTAATAACTTTGATCTTTTCCTATTGAGCTTAAGAACAGACTGTAGCCTCCTACCTACCTCATATCCAAGATGCATTTGCTGATATTTTCAGTCTATGCAGATTAGCTGAACACAGTGCAGATATGTAGATTAGTAATGTCTGCACAGCCCTATTTCTCATCATCAGATTTTTATCGTCGGTAATCTGTCTCATTATAATGTGCCGGGATAACCTTAATTATTTTTATTAATAGGTTTATTTTAAGGAAGCTGAACTATGTTATAAACTCAGGATGAAATGCTTGATATGATAAGTGTGTAAGTGCAGGATTTACATAATTTATAGCGTTTAACAGATTATTAGTCGGGTGAATGTCATTCTGAGATCTTAAGTTCTTAAGTTGCCTCGATGAAAGATGAATAAGATAAGATGTAAGTAGCATTTTTTTTTATTGTTTAAAATAATCAACTTGGCAGTGCTCAAGGCTTGCTCATTCTCATAGACTGACAACTCATACAGTGGACAGCTCATTTTTGATATTGCACTTGGACAGATTTCACTATTATTATTTCACAGAATCATAATGCAAATGCAGGTGCAGAACATTAGTAAAATATTGAAATGGGTTTGGCATAAGATATTTTTTGGCATTTCTTCTTTATTCAATAGTAATAGCGGAGAGACAGAGGATGACATGCAGCAAAGGGCTCAGCTCAGAATCGAACCAGGACTTAGGCTTGATACGTGGTACGCACTCTAACAGGTGAGCCACAGGGGCGCGACAAGATTATTGTTTTTTAAATAAAAAAACAAACAAAAAAACAACATGTTATATTTACCCTGATACTTACTGCCACTAGTAACTAGGTGCACACTTCTTAAAAAAAAAAAAAAGCACTGCACTTTCACAATCAGCCAAATGTCGACAGTAGAGGAAGTGATCTGAATACTGTGTGCAGTTGCGTTATTAAATCCGCTTTTACCATCAGCCACAAACTTACAAAACCTACGCTGCAGTATAATTAAAATAAGCAGCAACACAAGGTATCACCAATAATTGTAGGATATACACTGTATATGGGCCATATCACCACATATTCTGTTGTGACTTCTCCTCAGCCACACTTGGGCCTCTCTGTCACATGGGAATAAGTCAGCAGGTGGACCGAGTGCTGTGAGAAGTTACTTGCTGTTCAAACAGCAGTGAGAATGGAGTTATTACATTAGGTATTGTTTCGGGTAGTGCCTGCGGTGGGAAAGTTTCGGTATGCTCGGGGAGTGCAGCTATGCTCCTCAGACAGCTCTGCTCCCTCCCCTGCTGGGTGGCTGACGGGCAAATGTAATTGTAAGCGGGTGGAAGAGGCCTTACCTGAAGTGTAGCTCCCCCATCACAATCCCTCCAAATAGAATCAAAGTGGCACAATGCACCCTACTGTTCCATCAAAGAGATCCCCTGTCTCTCGTTAAGCTGGGTGCATAGAAGCATCCCCTTTGAAGACCTTCTCATCTCAAATCAGCAGTGTCTCGCTGACAAGATAAAGTAGCTACGCCGTATCTCGCTGGTCTACGAGATTGTGATATACACGCAGACAATACGCTGTGTTGCACACTATCTACAAAAGGAGACTTGTTGCACGGTGTTCTTGTTTGCCTCCATTAAAGACAGAGAGGTATAGTAAAAGCATGATGGTCTGATGCACTGTGAATGCAGTTTGTAAACAAGCCCTGGCAAGAAAATTATGTTTGCCTTTAAAAGGATGTTGAGTCATTTTAGAAGTGTAAATGTTAGCTGTTTGTCCAAAGTGAGGATGACTTTTTTTGTGCACAGTCGCTCTTTTTTTTTTGTGAAGGCCATTTACGCCTTTGACAAGAATTTCTTAAAAGCTTTTGTGCACTAATTTGTATTAAAGGGATCCATTAATGCCATCTTTGGAGATTTCTGGCACTGAAAGCACAAACAAGGATTAGGGATGGACTGATTCATGTGGGATATCGCTGATATCGGCTGATACTGGTCGTGTTGACTGTCATCGCCCTATCAGCCAGTAAGATGACATTCACTGATGGCAGAGACCGATATTTATCTGTTTGTTGTTGTCCGTGGCTTGAGACTAATGGTGTCCCGTCAACGGAAAAAATGTGTTGGGGTGGACAAACATTCTGCCGCGGGACGCCACTGGGACAAAAAGGGATTTTTAGCAATTTTAATTTCATTTTTATGTATTATGTCTGTCACCTATCAAATCAGATCAGCTGTGCATCTATAGCAACTACAACCAGTGAGTTCCACTACCAGGCTGACTCCAGTGAGTGTCTCTTGCTGTTACAGTTAGTAATCACTGGCTGTCCCCTTAGTTGACTGAGGGGGGAGACCCGTGAAAAATAGAATTATTCTGAAATGTTCCCGTGGTAGCGGCCATACCCTCTGTTACGTGAGAAAAACATGTGCGCTATTTAGAGAGACTAAACTAGGGCGCAGTCACAGATGAAAGTGAAACACAAACTGACCATCAACACCAGGGAGTCCCGTCTAGGGATCCGAGTCGGCCTACAAGTCAGGACTGAGGGGGAATGAGAATTGATATCAGAGTTCGAGTCAGAACAAGGTCGCAAATTTCCAAGACCCAGGTCTCACCAAGCTGTGTCCTTATCCACCCTGCTGGCCCCTCATCAGTATCCTCATTGGAGGCTGCGTCAAGCCTATTCAGTAAAAATGAGTATCAGGTGAAGATAAATTATTATGTTATCATGATGCGTTCAAATGTATGCAATGTTCGTGTTTGTGCTCATTCAAACATAGTACAACAAAGGCCTAAAATGCCTAACAAGTTTTGAAACAAATATCTGTATCAGCTTCGGCCAGATTTGTTCTTTTAAATGTTGGTATCAATCCAGAATTTCTCATTCGGGCACAGTGAGGATGCTGCGCATGTGGCCTGTGTGCTATCACAGCGATTTGTTTCTTGATGAATGTGGCTGTCACATTATACACAGTGCTGCAAGTCCAGTACGTAGTCTTCATCTTCTCGCATGTCTCAACATATGCTGGTCAACAGAGGGACATTTACAAAAGAAATTGTAAGGATCTATGTGACTGGAATGCAGGTTTGAGATTTCCCTTTAAGAACGGAAAATGATCTTTGATGCTACTTAACAACAAAGGATTCTTTAAAAATGACACCTTGTAAGCATAAAGTAAAATCACGCATATGCGGATAACTCAGTTTGGATAAAATCTGGTGAAATTTCTCGCCTGAAATGTATGGTCATCAACGTTGTGCATGTTCCCACATAATGGTTTTGTCTTAGTCACTGCTGTGGGAATCTGTACGTTTCAGCTCTTTTCAAGAAAAGTGCAGACTTCACTGCAGTGTTGTCTGTGTTTTGTCAGGGGTTGTCAGCAGATGGAATGCGGTAGTATGTGGTTGCCCTGGAGACAAGATAAAGGCTGTACCCAGGGGGCTCTGATGTGTGGTGACTGGCAACCACAATCCTCTCTCACATCTCACACACTGGGCACTGAGTTAACCGGGGGAGCTGCGCCATCCAACCATGTCCTGGCTGGGTGGGCAGAGCACTATTGCTTGATTGTAACCCGTCCTGAAGATACACCATAACAATTGTTCTTTCTGCCACCCCATTGTGCACACCCCGCTGTGGGAAGAATAATTACGGCTGATTAACTCCGGCACAAGAAAATTGCATGCAAGGTGTGATAAAATGTTGGCTCAGGGTAATAAAATTAGAATGCACTATTTTAAGGTGCTGGTATAAATAGTGTATTAATGAGTCAAACCTTCAGAAATAGTTCTTTTTTATGTCTATTGCTCTGGTTTCTTTTCTTATTTTAATGTTCCACTTCATGTGGTAAATAGCATCTTCGGATTCAGACTTTATCAAAGTTGGACTTATTTCCTTTTATTACTTCCTTGAACAACACAGCTCTTTTCCAATGCATATGCTCAAGATGGAATATAGCAAAATTCTGCGGCTGTCACAGGACGAGTGGAAGGGCAAGATGAAATATGTAGGGAGCTCTGTGTCTCATGCACCCTGTTAAGGTGTCATTCCCCTTTCATTCTTTTTGCCTATTTTATGAACACAGTCCTCTCTTGGCTGCTCCTTACCCTATAGCATTAACACCTGTGAGAGTTCATTCTTCACTGTGGCTGTGGTGACATGGCTAATAATCACATGGCTAGCTCACACTGAGAGCCATAATGACCGTAAGGAACCTGCTTTTTGATGCTAGGGCTTTTATACAGTGTGCTAGCAGTGAATTTATACTGTCTGAAAAAAAATGTTTGCGAATATAGCTGGTTGGAAACATAAACATATTTAAGAGCTGAATTCATCCATATGAATAAGTGGGAACTTGCAAGACAGACTTCCTGCCTGGTAATAAAGTGTATTACTGAAGACCTTTCTGACTTCCACTATCATTTACTCTAATTTGATTTAGTTATAACGTGGTTATGCAAAACAGCAGGGCCGCATAAATGTTGAGATTAAAGGACAGGCTTGCCAAAAATTGATTTAAGCCACACAAAATCAGTGTTCAAAATTAAATTGATAAAGGAAAAAAAAGATGAAACAGTACATTAAAAACTTGAATGTAGAATGCCTGCTGTAAGCAAGGGCATATTGACTAAGATAACAAATATATATATATGATACACTGGTTGAGGCTGCTAAAATGCTTGAGCATGATTGAGCATATAATATATGAGTGTGTTTTGCTGCTCATGTGCTATTTACCAAAGGTTAAAAAATATGGGCTGTTACTTTATTTTTCTTTTTACTCTCTTCCTCTTTCAATTTGTCTTTGTTACTTGGTCTTGTGATAACTTTCAGTGAGTTGGCGTCTTTGCAACTACTTGCTCAATTTTTTTTTTCTCTCTCTCTGCATTGCTTGGACATCACGCCGCTTAATGAGCAAAGAGCCAGAATAATTTGTCGTCATTCCCAACCCGAATAAATACTGCACATATAAACACAATTTGTTGTGGCAGCATCTTGAGCATAGTCCTAATTAAAATATTGGAAATATTTATTCATGTATATGTTTACAGTATCTGCTGACATTACCATGGAGTTTGAAAGGAGCAGCAACAGGATGTCACTAACAAGCCGTATCATGAAGGCAACCTAACACCTATTTATTCAAGCAATTTTAAGATCATCTACTTCATGGCAGAAATGGTAAACTCTTGGTAGAGTATTAATTAGTAAAATAATGGACCCTTCAGACAGTCGCAATCAAGTATTTCCAAGGTCAGGACATGGTGGTCAGCAACTATTTTTAAGCTCATTTAGAGCCAGTAAGTGATGTTACAGGCTCAAAGGTCTTTACAGGCTCACAGTTTTTAAGTGAGAAGTCTGAATACTCCATAGTCCTGAGTAGCCCCTCTTTACTTCATCATTATCCTATGATCACTTAGCCTTTTTGTGCACCCTCATGTGATGCAGTAATGAGGAACTACCTGGTAACTTCTCAGTATTTTGCACCACTTTACTTATTGGTGCATAAAAACAGTAACTCATGTTTAAGTAATTAGTCATGAATGAGTCATTACTAGTTTTGTGCCGCTCGGAGTCAGAGTTAATCAGGAAAGACTCATTAATAATGTGGTCAATATGATGATTCACAGATTTTCATGAACTAATCACTACGTGATGATTTATTGATATAGGATTTCCCGGTCTGTTCTCCTGTAACTCATCAGTTTCTATGTAGTCCTCTGTTAGGACTACATATTGGAATTGTCAGGGAAGTACTTGTCAAGGATTCATAAATTATCAGATCGTTCATCACTCATTTCTCAGTTAACTAATCATTAACTAATGACTAGCCACCGGATGAAATTTGATTTGGAGTTACTCCAAAACTGCCTTTTAACTAATGGTTTACCAGCAGTTAGTTACTCATTCATTTCTTATTTTTTCCTTGGTCACAGCTCAAATTTGTGTGTACTTTATTGTGAAGTGTCACCAGGTATTTGTTGCAGTTACATATATAACTTGATTAATTAGCAGTTGATTTGAATGTGATCTTAGTGTCCCAGTCATTGGAAGACACAGCTCAATGTGTGGCTTCTTACTAGTTCACACTACTTAACTGTCACAGTAGTAAATATACTGGATGCATATATCTGTGTGTGAGTGTTGCCTAGAAACACACCATGGACACAACAATGTGATATATGAAATGCCAGAGTCTGTGTTTTATGATCATTAATAGATTCACTGTATGAAGGTAAAGAAAGAAATAGCGCACACTCCATTCCACATGAACGGCGTGATGTTGTCAAGGTTCTGGTCCTCCAGCCTCTATCAGGATAATTTACAGGACTGGAGTTGATTGACATGCTCAGTACATTAAAAAGGTTTAACAGAGGTGTGAGTCATCGCAGTAATTGGAGATCAAGCTCAACCGCTTTTCCTTTTGCACATGTCAGACAGCTCCTCTATGAAAACATGCCCAGAACACAGCAACAGTCACAGTCCCTTAGCAGGCTACAAACCACCACACAAATCAACAACACAGTCCCAGTTACAGAGACCTGGAAAAGTAAAAAGAACTTAAGGAGCTGCTTTCTCTGAAAACACTTGAAACCCCACAGGTACGTTGTACGCTGACAGAAAGACAGTGATGGCTGACTTTAGCTAAAAAACTGAGATCTACACAAAAAGGCTGGTTATATGTATCAGTGGTGAAACAAACACTTCCCAGCCAAAAGCAGCACAGAAATAAATCATGTCTGTTGTGCAGGCTGCTGAGACTGCAAAGTCATACGTTTAGAAATGCAATCATCTGTTTTCAGCTGTTGTTGCCAAAACCTAAGGACCTGCAGTATGGCTGCTGTAGGATGTTACACCATCTGAAAGCCATACGGACATGGACATGTTCATTATCACCATACAAACTCCGGTATCATACCAAAGCATGTAGTAGACCCGCCGGTCCACCAGAGGAAACCGTGTCAGTGTCATGTTTTGCGTCGCCTAGGCATCACAGCGTTAACATTTGTCCATACATGAACATTAGCTTGTTAAACGTTAGCTTGTTAGCTAATTGCTAGCTCGCTAGCTTCTTAGATAATGTTAGCTAAAATACTTGGTTAAAGTAAACTTAAAATATTATATGAAATATTAAATATTATACTGGATCTCTCACCATGTTGTTACTGTAGGGTCATTGCAGTTGTTGACATGTGCATGTGTTTGAATCCCAAGTAATAAAAAAAATTTAAAAAATAACCGTCAGTTATGCTCTTGACTGTAGCTAGCAAACTGGAGAAACCAGAGGAAGCTATGTAATTTCATTTTCTAGTTTATCTTTGCTTGTGTGACCATCTTAAGATTGTTCATGATTGTATGAATATATTAAGGTATGGATGAACCTGTTTTTTAGTTTGTGTGGTGTAAGTATTTACCACGAATGTATGGTTTAGCTGTTAACCTAGCTTGAGCTATCACTGTTTATTTATCAGTGACATGCTAGCTAACTGGAGTGACCAGAGGTAAGGTACAGTATGTTCATTTTTTAGTATATGGTTTGATGAGAGGCCTTGCTTGTATGTACAAATATATCAAGATGGAGGAAATTATGTTTGTTTTTTGTTTGTTTTTTTATGTTGCGTAAGCATTTACCACAACCATAATATGGTTGTATATATTAATGGGGGGAATGACACTATGCTTTGTTTATGTAGTGGCAGTAGGCAAAAGGAAAGAAAAAACTGAAAATATTCTAAATTATGACGAATATTGTTATAAAATTATTATGAGTAGGCCTATTATAAAATGGGTATCTTTATAAAAATATAAATCTGTCGCAATAGCCCAGTATAATGTGACACCCCAAGTGCTCCTGCTATCTAGCCAGCTAGCTCTGCAAAAATGGATATGTGAAAAAGAAAAAACCCAACAAGCAGCCGATTCAACATGTCTAATAATAATAATAATAATAGTAATAATAGGCACAAAAGCAACCGCCGACCATGTACAACGGCCAAAACCGCATGAGTGTCAGGGTCATAATACCCAAGCAGACCAAAAATAGCCTAGGCTATATTTTCAATCATGAAAATACAGTCAAATATAAAAATACAGAAAATACAGATTCCTCTACCTGTTCCACTGTTATAAAAAATAGCAGTGCAACTTGGTGGGCGTTATCCTGGTAATTTCTCTGCGTGAGAAATACAAGGTGTGGCGTGTGAGCATGTGAATGGGAGACTTGAGAGCTATGTGTTTGTATGTGTTGTTTTTTTAGGAGCTTGGTTAGCAGACAGTATTCCACACAGGCATCAGGGGTGGTCTGGCTTAATTAGGCTGGCCTTCTTCTTATTCCATTTTTTTTTTTTTTTTTCTGAAGGTTAATCTAAGGTAGTCCCGTAAGGATGATGCAGCCTTTTTGATGAATTTTTCTTCTTTTACTTTCGGTGTCTTAAGGAAACTATGCAAGCACTTGAAGGCCTGAGTGGAAGGCATTGGTCTGTTCTGCGAGGCGGGGGCCTGTATGAAAGTCAGAGCTAAAAGATCATCCATTATTGATGGTCCCGTGAGCACATCGAGACAACTGCAGCTAGGTATTGATCTCAAATCAGCGGCTTTAGAGTCAAAGTAGGAGCGATGGGAGCACAGCGCTGGCCCCAATACATCTTCTAGAAGGTTCCATTGAGTGATGCTCAGGATTGCTGTTAAAGCGTGGACTGACAAGTGCTCAAAAAATACATGCTCAAGATACAATAGCTGCCTTTAAGAGCCTTTCAATCTCACTAGCAGTTTATTGAGTAAAAAAAAAAACCAAAAAAAGAAACCCCTGCCTTGCCATTGTTCTTACCAATGACTGAAATATACTGAAATGCAATATAACAGAATGCTTGCTGTTGGGTGGAGAAAAAGTAGCTGGTAGACAAATATAGAATGATTCTTTTTTATCCAGTGCTGCAAGCAATTTATGTTTCTGGGGAGATGAGAGCATTGATTTGTGAGGTGTTTTAAGGCCAGTTTCTACTTTGGGTTGCCTGCTACTTAGACAAACTTCGACTGTCGCAGTAGGAGGTGGCTCCTAATAACACCCAAAATAGTTTTCTGTCAACAGTTTGAATTAAGTCAAGTATCAAAAATCCAAAAACTTAGTGAATAAACACCAAAAAATTCAATATTACCTAAAGAATAAACAATTGGTTAATTTGACATTAGAGGTGTATTTTTTCTTCCAAAAAATAATTGTATTATGTACTACATCAATAAGTGTTCATTTATTTATGATATATTATGCTGATCATGATTTAGTTATATTTGTGCATTTATTTGAGAAAAGTCTGTAGAGTTTGCTAAATGATAGGCTCTAATGGAAGGTTACAGAAACACAAATTTTCACTGCTTTCCATTCAGTGTCTATGTAGCCAGCATTGGTTGCATTCTGGTAGCAGTGCAGCCAGAATCCAGAGGCCATGCAAATATCACAGTGCAGGTGAGCTCTGCATTTTTTGTTTTGTTTTGTTTTCACAAAGGAGGGACATTGCCCAGACACAAACATAACCAACGCTGGACCAGATTTTTATTATTGCCATTTCTGGGTTTCCAGTGTTGTTTAATCTGTCCCTGCTGTCTTAAAAATCAGGAACAAAGCCCAGGGCAGGACACCGGTGAGCCGCCCACTTGTACAAGCAGCCTAAGCTGTGAAGCCACATGACACATTTCCCCTGATTTTTTTCCTCACATTTTGATGAAATTTCACAATCCCCCCCCACTGTTAAAAAAATTGTATCACTGTTGTTTTCAAGAGAATTCATCACAAAATGCAGTCTGCATGGTTGCCTCATTGACAGGTCTCTCTTCAAATTACCTCCATCTCCAAAACACACTGTCTGTCTGTCAGAGGCAAAACGGCTTCATGTCTGGAGCTACAGTAACAGGCACTGAAAAATATGCTCCTGAAGCAAACAGCCAAGCTCCTGCGTGCACGTGAATTTACGTTTTGCGGCAAGTCTGCATCTCGTGTGAACCAAATGTGAAACGTAACCAGTGTGAAAACACAAGTAGTCCATGAGTGAGGTAAATGGTAAATGACCTGCATTCCTCTCTTTTCTAGTCTACCGACCACTCAAAGGACTTGACATTTTTGCCTCACATTTAATCGTTCACATACACAGCCACACGCTGATGGCAGAGGCTGCAAGATGCCAAGCTGTCCATCAGGAGCAGTCAGGGGTTCAGTGTCAGCATTTTGAATTTTGAAGTAATGAAGACAGTACTCAGTAGTTTCCTCCAAAAATGTTTCTTCCTCCCACTCTGTCACCTAATAATAGAGAGACTAATAACAGGGACTAATAAGTCTAAAAGGTCATATAACGATTTCTTTCCAAGTGTAATTTAGATGAGAAAGCTTGTTTGTTTTACTAGTTTTAGATTAAAGTGATGAGGGTTATGCCAAACAGAATGTAATTAGTTTCAGTAAAATAAATACAGTATCATTAAAATTATAGAGCACTATTGGGTATGTAGCTCAATATTATGGTACCTCAGCACTGTATATTAAAAGGAGTTGTTTGTTTAATATTAATGAAAATAATGAATGCCACTTAAACAGGTATAATTGCAATAACTCTCTGAACAGCCATTATAACAGAGACATTACAATAAATTTGGCACACATTTTGATTTCAGCTGTTTTGGTGTTTAAAGCTAAAAAAAATAAGTAAATAAAATAGCCACAATTTCTGAGTGTTTGGTTTTGAATCAGATTTTCAAAGTACAATTTCAGAATGGCTTACAAAATCTGAACAGGCTGCACTGTATGGAAAGCTGTTTTAACATCTATTAGACTATCGGGCATTAACATTACAGATATCTACAACGTCATTTTGACTAGATGTAATTACATTGTGACTAGTGAGAATTTGAATTCAAGATAGCTACAGCATCGTTCTGACTGGTCAAAATTCATAGATCTGCGATTCATGTTGCAGATCTGCAACTGAATTGTGGATATCAGTAATGAAAAACCCCATACACATGAATTGCAAAAGTAGTTTGAATCTTACTATTCAGAATGCAATTACAGATATCTAAAAATTGTGTTCTGACTAGTCAAAATATAATTACAGATATGCTGAACTGGAGCTGTGACTAGGCAAAATGACATTCCAGATATCACTAATGAGTATCCGGTCTAGCTAATAAATATGAAAACGGCTTGCCATAGAACTGACAATCTGGCAAGACTGATAGGAGGATCTGACAAAGACAATGACTAGACAGAGCGCTTAAATTCACACAAGGGCAATTAACACAAGCAGGCGCAGGTGACAAGGAGAGACACAGGGAGTTCACACTGGGAGCTGACAAGCTAGCTAGGGAAACACAGGAGGCGGGACTAGCAGACTGGGTTAACAGGATCACAGGTGACACACTTAACAAAACAGGACTGCAGGAGGGACGCATGACAGAGTCTTCTAATTACTTAATTTTCTATCAGAATAATTTAAGTTTCAGTGTCTACAGAGTATACTGTATTCTACCTCGTCGTGTGCATTTATCGTACTTCGCAGGGAAGAGTCTTTTAAGTTGAAAGTTCTTTGAACTGAAGATGTAACAGCAGATGAGAGAAAAGAGAGAGAGAGAGAGAGAGAGATGCAGTCGGTGACTCACTGCCAACAATGGATATGAAGGAGATGTGTGCCTTGCTCTGGAGATTTCGAACTGTGTAGGCTGGAAACTAAAATGTCAGAGTATTTTAGAATCTTGCTTGCTGTTTTGCCTTTAATTATAAATTCACCAGCATTATGACATGATAAAAGCTTCTGTGCATGCTGAAGCATCATCCCACTCATTAAAGTAGCCTACTTGTAAATGTAAACATAGGTTACACTCACCTCAGTAAGAACATACTGACAGTTCTAACACAGCAGACCCACACACTCACCTTTATGTAACTAAGGGGAGATTGAGATTGAAATTGGTTGCATAATAACAAAAAAAAAAAAAAAAAAATAGGGATGATTCATGTACTCGGTCAGCTAAATGGGGGTCAGCTCTGTAGCCACTTAGCCCTGTGCCTTAAAAAAGTAGTCTAATTGCTTTTCCTCTCAGGTACATGTTTTGGAAAACACAGTAGCCGCCTTTCCAGTATCACGCCATTGCGAGCTAGGGCTGTCTTCGAGCCAGACGGTGTTAATGGCTCATGGCCTCAAGACGCAAGAACAAAGATATAGCCCCACCAAGGTGCGATCAAAGAGCAGAGGTGACAATGGAAATGCAGTTGGCCATGGCATGCACATGCTCGCCTGTGTTTGGCACGTACATTGTTTTGGTCCATCTTACCGTTGCGTGGTGTAGTTTTCTTTTTTTTTCCAGTGGATCGCTCGCCAGGTGTTGATGGTGTGACGGCAGGATGGGGTTCCAGTGCAGTTACAATAGTTTGAAAGCAGAGAAAAATTAAATGATCTAAAACATCACTGTAAAAGTCAGGTTTCAGCGTCAGATTTTCATGAAAGAGCAAGGTCTTCTTGATAGACCCATCATTTTATACCAATCATACAGAAATCCACCCATCCATTGTACAGGAGCCAGAGCTAATTTCTCAGCTGACAGTAGACACAGTAGACCATAAGGCAGTGCAGCTACAAGACAAGAAAAAAACACACTCTGCTATTGTTATCACTTCATTACGTGCAACTCAAAGCTAAATGTAACAAGTCCATGCCCAGTGTATGGGGGTAGTCTAAATCATTCCAGTGATATAAATGTATTATTCTGGGAAATGTAGAAATCACTACCTGAAGTAGAAGTAATGGAAGCAGATTAAGCCAGCTTAGGTACACCAAAAATTTTAATTACAGCACAAAAATTCATCACAAACTGTAATGCATGTATCACCACAAACTGATAATATTTAGCAGTGAAAGAGTACTTGAGGGTTTTTTTTTCCCTGTGATTTATGTCTACTTTATGCCTACTGCATCGTTTTTTTGACAGAAAGGTTAGGCAGCTCATACTGGTTAATTTTGTTGGACAGACCTGGCTATTATGATCAATAGACAAGCGATAAACTATATGCTGCAATAAATCGCATATGAACTGCTAGTCTATGAATGCCAGTGGGCATGAAATTGGACAGTCAGCAGGACATAAATGTGTGCTCTTTACTACTAGGAATAGCCAAGCAACTGTCTCAGCAGCTTCACCAGTGAGAATGCCGTTCTCGTGGAGGAGTTCAGCAATTTTGCAGTTGTAGCGAAAACAAATGGTGAACTTAAACGCTCAAAGCAAATTACTTTAGTGTTGACTTTGAAACATGGTGGTAGGGCAAATGGAAAGGATTGCTGCCTGTTGAAATTGAGATGCTCTACTGTCAGAGAACCAGCACAGAAATAGATTAAGATAGCCTTTGAAAAGAGATGATTTATTAAGCCAAGGTTTTCTAATGCATTTTCTCTCACTTAAGTACCCTGCTGCCAACCTGTCTTTAATCAAAAGAATGCTCCCTGATGCAAAGCATGCCTTGACGTGCTGCTATAACTGCAGGACCTGCGGGTCATAAGGTAGTCCACACATCACTACCCTCTTTCCCTACGCTGAGCACTTCATGGATGACTTTGATATATTATGCGTACCCATTGCACGTACATGTGAAGAAAGTTTAGTTGTCTACCAACATATGCATAACTTGACCCACGTGCTTTGTAGACACACCTTCCATGTGCAGTGCAACTGTTTTCTAATGCACAGATCATCTCATTTTCCAGATCTCTCTGCTGCAGTCCAGAAGTTCTCCCTGTCCCTACAGGAGTTTCAGTTTGAGTGCATAGGTGATGCTGAAACAGATGACGAGGTGAATATCGGTAAGTCTGGCTCAGTGAGGCCCAGAAGGGTCTCGCTCTCTCTTTTTTTCCTAATCTTTCATATCCTTCCTCTCTGCTCTTCCTAATTAGTTGGGTTGTCACCTCAATCATGACCTTTTCCTTGGTATTTCCGAAGGGATTCTCTTGGGAAGTAGTTGCACGCTATTGGCTGCACTCCTCAGATGTAATGTAAGAACCAATGTCCCCTGGCCCTGGAGCAAATACTCAAAATATGATGTGATATTATGTTTGAGCAATTTTATTCAAATAACAAGCAGTTAAGAGAAATGAGAAAGGCTTTACCAGACTCAGTGGGAAATGTTTTTCAGATAAAGTTGAGCGCACTGATTCCTGGAAAAGGATTCTGCTTCATGAGTATAGATCTTGCAATCGTCTGCATTGCATGTATAATTAATGCTATTGATTTGCTTATGATGCTTCCCCTGTATCTTTTTTCATGCCTTTAAGAGATCAAAGAGACTAATTGTGATCAGTGTGAGAGATTAATGGAGGTGCGAACCTCCTGCCTCCAACAGGAATATGAAAGCAGCTGTGCAGGGAGCTTCTATGGCTCTAATGGGCAGGACTCCCAGCCTGGCCTTCTCTTCCTCTTCTTTTTCACTCTGCTCATTGTACCCAGCATGGGTCCTTCGCTCTGTGGAGATGGAGGCTGCTGAATCACTGTCCATCTGTGTGGCCTAGACAGGATGTGAACCTCCTCTGCATGAGGCTGTAATCTTCATCTGAATGTGTAATGAATAGACCTTTTTTTCACACAAAGCTGCAGTGGCTCTAACATCGGCAGGGTTGAGGAAGAGCAATTATGCTTATTGGAAAAATCCACACCCAAATCCAAGCCTCATTAGGGTCTAGCGTGCTTTAATTTGAAGCAGTGTACCCTTTCCCTGGCCTTCAGTCAAGACCGCTGTTGATCTGAGATTGAACAGTGGATATTTAGCAGCCCACCTGCTATCCAGTTGGACCTGTCGGGTATTTGTGCTGCAGACTGCTGGCACTGTGGAGCACACACAAATGACAGAGGTGCAGGCATCTGTAGGGAAGCATTTTGTTGACTGTCTAATGCAGAGAATGGCAAATTAATTTGGTAGGTCTTTATTCAGGAGCTCCATGGGTACAACACTGGCACAATCAGTGTTCAGACAGGGATACTGAAATGATTTGAGAGGTTCTTGATGTTATGTGTAGTTTTTGAGATGCCTTGTATCCACGAAGCACAATTTCCTGCAGCATAAATGGGCCAAGAATGCTATTTTCTGTGTAAGAATTGAGTTTAAGTGTACAGTATCTTCTAAAAAATGAAATGCTTTTCTCTCACCGTGAGCTAGACTGCTTTGTTTCCTCACCATCACAGAAAGAAAAGGCCATGATTGCTATTTGAGGAAAAAATGTAATGCCCTGTTGAAATCAATCTAGTCATCAATGAAACTGAGCTTTCTGACTGACATGGCTAAACCCTTGTCCGAATGCCAGCCATCATCTTGATGCAGCATTGCTATAGTTCACTTTGATGCTCCCAACTTCCCAGCATAACATCAGGATCCTGTATGTGCTGCCAGACGGGTTCACCTGACCTTTCATCGATTTCACTCTATGACTTCCTGCAGTGACATTCACATTCCACACCAGTTATCTAGGAATCAATGGGAACAAAAGATTGATGTGGCCATAGAAATTTTAATTTTCAGAAAAGTTACAGGTCTTCTCTCAGAAGGTCATTCCTTTAGTCTCCCAAGAATAGCCCAAAAAAAGAAACTCTAATTATCTCAAAATATACAGTAGATCTAGTAGCTAAATGTCAACAAACCTTCAAACCTTGAAACCACCAAACCCCTACAACTGGTGAGAAATATCACACCTTTCAGTGTCAAAATCATATTTCAAAAGCCAGACAAAATGCGCATATGAAAATACATCTTGTTTGGAGGGGCGAATTAGGAAGTTCTGAATATTTTGTATAAATTATGACATGTTTACAGACAGTAGCCTATATGAATTTCTGTCTCTTCAACAGCAACCTCTTTTCTGGAGGAAGGCTAAATTTATTTTGTTAAGCGATTTATCAGGTCTGTTGCCTTTCCTCCATTTACCAGTGAATGATATGCAAGCTGTAACCCCACTTTGACTCCCATTTCCTTTCTTCAGAGTCTAATCTTGTCCCATCAACGGCTCCAGCTGTGCCCTTTACCCCCTGAGAGGTTTGTGCTGTTGATAAAGGAGCTGGTGGCGTTAATAGGAGGCCAGCCTGCCTGCAGGATCACTGGCACAAAATCATTGCTCCCTGGTCTTTAAAAGCTTTGGTGTGTAAATGGACAAAAGTGTCTGAGATGATGCATGGGCTCTCATGCCAGGCCGCCGTGGCTGATAATGATGTTACTGTGTTGGCAAGCGGCGCAGGCTCGACCGCTGCTAAATGGCTGGACACGGGGTGACACAGGGGCTGACCAACAGTGGCCACTTTGTATCTGGCCCCGTATTTAATGAAGCTGTGAAGCTATCAAGCTACAGTTCACTGCCAGATAAGCCACGATGTGCTGTATGCTGAATTCATCTGGTCCCGCAAAATGTGATATGGGCTACAGTAGTGGTGTAGCACAGATGGCGTGAACATATCTCCACCACATCAGCGTCCCCTCCATTGCAGCGCTATATTGTACAGCATAGCAGGTGAAGAAAATAAAGGGAAGCAATCAATGGGTTTCATTCACTGCAAGTATTGTTTTTACTGCCAGTCTGGGTTTTAAATTGGACAGCTGCATGATTTTATTAGGTTCTGAGATGTGCTGTACTGGAAGCTCTGAAGCTGCGGAGCAAATAAACATTTAAACGCCATGCTACAGGCCTTGAGGGGTGCCAGGAACATCTGATGCTTAATGACTGAGCCACGGACTCTTTTTTTTTTTATCTTCCACTGGCTGAATACAACGCGGTTTAATGTGTGTATTTGCTCAGTGGTGACCATATTGACCCCATTGTTCATGACCATCATGCACATTTACACATTTATTTACTGCATATTTCACCTTTATTACAGTGTTGTATAAATAATTTCTTATTCTTATTTACTTTCTTTATATTCCAGCCCAGTCCTTCAAGGAATTTTCCCAGCTGTTGAACACTGTTGAAGAGGAAAGGAGACGCTTGGTAAGAATGGAGTTTTGCTCTCCCTACACTTTTGATGTTGATGTTATATTATTTCAGAAATAGAAGAAATACGTGACAAAGCAAACAAACAAATGAACAATAAATAAATAAATAAACATACAGTATATATTAAAAACAAAAGGTGATACACATGTAATCCCAGAAGACATCACAATAAAGTGTTCTTTGAAGCACTTACATCAGTTGTGGTCTGTGATGGAAGACAAAATAACGGCGACTTGAGCTACAAGACATAACACAATCAAAAGATTTACATGCACGGCACAAGTGAAACTGTCTTAAAGGAGAACGGTGTCACGTAGAGTTACACCCCATTTACTCCCGTCTATGTCTAGTTTACATCTCCCCTAATCCTTTTGCAGTCCATGCTTTAGTAATTATATATATTTTTTTGAACATTTAGTCATTTTTCTCATTTTTGATATGCAAACTTTATGGTATGAAGCCTTGCTTGAAATTAACTGTCGTTCCAGCTAACAGAGATGCCCCAAAAAAGAAGACATGGATATGACAATAACGTTTTTTAAGGCGATGAGTTTTTGAGGGATAACTTTCTGGCAAAGTCTTCTACTTCTTTCTGTTGGTGTCAGGTGATTGACTGTAAGCAGAGCATAACGAAATGTGCACTGATGTGAAAACTCTCAACTTGGGTACAATGAAATAACGATATGTCAGAAACATCTTGACAAAACCAAATTAAGGCTTCATATTTACTGTGATGGATTATCTAGCTCAGGCAAGTTTTATATCTGGAGAAGCTGCTTTTCATTCTGTGCTAAATGAGTAGCAGCAGATGGTTTCTTCTGAAGGGAGAAAAATGTTCCCTGAAGTCTCCAACACTGCTGACTGTTAGGACTGTAACTAACATTATTTTGACAGTTGACTAATCTTTACACTATTTCTTTCAATTTACCAATCTAATGACTGTTTTCTTTTGAATCATGACATGAATATAATTATGAACTTCTGCTTTGAACGTTGGCATCGTGATTTTTTTTTTTACCGCTCAATATCAATTAAACCTTTTTAAGTACAAAGACAACTTTTGCCTCGCAGCACTACTCAGGTTCAAAAATTATCAATCCACCTTGACTTGGGAAGAACATAAAAGTGAGAAATGCAAACAAATCCTGTAGACATGTGCTGAGATATTTTTTGTACACTATATCTAGTAGTGCTGTTCATATATACCCTGGTGTGTGTATAGAAAATCTCTCTAAATATAGACTGTGGTTCTCCACGTCACCTCACTCTCACAGGCTTTGCTATTACTGCTGGTGGGTGACACTGAACATGTCAGCATGTTTCATTACATTACTCTGCCTGGAGTAGGCATGCGTTAACTAGCCAGCTAGCAAACACTTTGCAAACCCACCTGATGGCCAGATAACAACCGCCCACTGAGATGAAGATTAGACCCAGAGCAATGGAGCCACCATTAGGAACCAGGGAGTGCCTGTCCTGCAAGTTTAGGCCTGTCTATCCCTCAGGTTTTAACTGGGGATGGATTGGGTCCCTCGCTTTTTCTGCTAAGTGGACTAGATTTGAAAATGTGTAGGGTGGAGGCAATTAACCTGCAGTCGTGAGGTTGTTGCCTGATGATTATGTTGTTTCAGATTGATCCACTGACTGTACCCATAAAGTCCAGTGGAGGGTGGAGCCCATGTGAGGTAGAATGACGGCAACGATATCGCAACCCTAGTCCTATAAGTACAGGCGGAGCGCTCTACCTAAGGGCCCTGACACTTCTATATATGCCACTCCATTCGCTGAAGAGTGTTTATGGTCTGATATACTGTGTGAATCACACAGATTCATGCAAATGTCAGTGAGTGAGTCTGTGCATATGATTGAGAGGATCTCTACCCATATAGTCCAGCAGGGGGGTTTATAAAACTAGGGCTACACAGTCATAACCTTCCTTGGGTTACTGGGGTACCAGACATGGCTGTAGTGGTTCTCCACTGTCTTTGATACTTTGGTTGTCATCCTTGAAACACCTTACAAAGAAAGAAAGATATTGACACAGTAGCAAGCTAACCAGGTTTGTATGTCTCCAGCACACATTATACATGGCAGTGTTAACTTTCCAACTGAAATAATTGTTTCAGTTTTTCTGTTTATCCAGTCTAAGAGAGAGATGTGGAAATAAAAAAATGACCAAGTTAAATGCCAGCTTAAATCACAGACTGATTTTGTGAAAACTCCACATACGTCAGACTTGCGAGGCCTATTGACTCACTATCATACTAATATGCCGACTTACTTATTTTCGTTCATCGAGTAGGGATCACGCCATTCATAACATAATAAAGCCAATACTGACTTCAAAGAGTACAAAGTGAATCTCTGCTAAGGTGGTAACCTCTGTGATTCACATATAGCAATAATAATAGCAATCTATTGATCTCTTGATGAAGTATGGTTTTCTGTGGGCGCCATAGTGACCGTAGTGACGCACTCTGCTCATGTTAACTACCCAGTGTCTTCTCCTATTTATTCCAGAATTTTTTTTTTCGATTAATTCTATTTATTCCGAACTAATGACTTCTTCTGCTGCTGCTGCTGCCAGAGATGTGAAACGTTGCACCAAGAGGATTTTTCCCACGAAAGACCCACTGCACCTGATCAAATGTAAAAGCTGAATCATTAATGTTTTATGTTAACAATAGCGAGTAGCAGAACGGACATTTCTTCATATGAAAATGTTGTATATCACTACACTGATCACACCTGACACTTATCTAGAGCATCCGCCTCGGTTTCAAGTCAAACACGCTAATGCTGGAGGATGTGACATACTAACCACGAAACACAAAGTGACACAGAGCTGGTTGGCTTTCACTGTCCCTGGTGCCTCAAACCAGGCACTGGCATATGCTTGTGGCCGTGTCTTCCCGGTGTAGCGGTGGTCATTTGACGGCTGTCTGCGATGATCATGGCAGATTCGGGCACACTGAGCTACACAGCACTTAAACAATACAGGTGCATTGAGAGTGCATGCCACAAACCAGAATGCATATATATTTCAAAGCATGAAATCTGGACAGGGAGCATACACAACAGCATATATTAATGATAGACCTACAGAAAGAGGAGAGTGAGAGACCTACCAATTTATGCAGATGTGATGTGGGAAAAAAAAGGGGCTGATAAAAATTCATCCAATCTCAGAGGAAAAAAAAACAAAACAAATCAGGATGACAAGCAAAGGCGCAGCTGCACGGGATAACAGAAATTGAATGACACCACACTTCAATAAGGAAGAAAACTCTACAACAAAATGCACGATTGCAAAATAATGGAAGTAAAGTGAATAAATTAAAGTCGCAATTATTCATCACGGAGGCTATAAAATGTAGTGCTGATGGTCATAATATTTCATTTGGCTGTGATAGATTTAATGAAAAATGTTCATAGCACACAAGCCTTTCCTCTATATCTTCCCCATCAGTTCGTTTTAATATATCTTGAAAAATATCCCGTTCTCACCTCCTCCCTTTTCTTGACCTGGTACTCCTCTGTCTTACAGAATCATAGGAAAATTCTGCTTTATGTGTTTTGTACTTGACCAGAATGTTCATGATGCAGGAATTTAAGCTAATTCAACTGTTGCACTGATTGTAAATTGCTCAGGATAAGACTATCAGCTAAATGTCTCAAAGGTGATAAATAAATGTAGTATTTTTAAAATCCCCATGAAGTGAAAAATGACTTTTTATTTGGTTTTCCAAAAGAGATTATACAGAGGTCATGCTTGTGAGAAATTAGAGCTTAAAGCAGCGCCGACTGATTTGTCTTTGCTCCCCCTGTAAATGAGCTGTGAGCTTTTAATGACTCACCTCTCTTGGGGGGGAAAAACTGTGATTGACATTTCATAATAAGCTTGAGGTGCTGTGTTAATTTCCAAGCATGGTTCTTAGGTAATGCATATACAAAATTCTGTCATTGTTTGGCAGGAAGCCAGCACTATAAATTGCACAACGTACATCCCCATGTCTAAACTTCCAAAATTCCATCCATATTTACTGTGTTTAGCTTTTTTAATTAACGTCACAGTGTGACATGAATTTAATACTGTTGATCTAACTCTATCATGAATAATTAAGCATGATGATTTCTGTGGTCTTGGTCAGCTAGACACAGCAGTGAAAACTAGGTTTATTTCCCTTATTTTACAGTATAATCTTGACTGTACACAACTCTCCAGGTGGCTAAGTAGATACCCCAGCTAGCTACTGCTGTGTAACAAGATATACATCATACAAACACTGAGAATTGGACAATTACCATTTCACAGATCCTCTCTGAAAAACCCAGTAGAAACCAATGTATCTCCACAATCTGAAATAATATAGGGGGGAGTATTTGTATGCTCCTGGGGGCCAAAGGTCCCCAAGGTCCTAAAGTCCCTACTTTTTTGTAACTGAAAACAGGTCAGTGTTTCCTCAAACTTATGTTCCCTTAACAAAACAAAAAGCATAATGTCCATACCTCCAGTATATTAAAAAAATGGACAGTCTTCATAAACATTACATTTTCAGCAAACAGTAAATGAAATGGTGTTTATGAACAAGCCACTTCCAAAGATTGTTATTTTAAAATATTTGTGCTGTACAGTGTTGACAAATCCCATGTCAGATATTGTTTATAATACTGTTAATGCATTTGTCCCAAGTACAGCTGACTATCATAATCTAGGTTGCTACATTTGCTGCTAGCTAGAACATAAGCTAGCATCTATCTTTCTTTTTCTAATCTGGTTATCTCTACCATTTGCCGTTGTTTTCTGAGTAGAGTTTAGCACCCTGACGGTGACTCACATTTAGAATGGCCAATGTGGGAATAAGGTCATTTAACACTGTTTTCAAACCAGTCCACCTCATGTTCCCAGGGCCTTGTATTCCAGGCCATGCATAATTTGAGAGTTTGCCTTGGTGTTGGCATATTATGCATATCATTACACATTAGCAACATACACAATCCTTTGTTCCTGCAGTGAAAAGGAGACTAATATTCAGTGTCCATGTCCTCTAGTATTTTAACACAAATGCACAATCTAATAGCACATGTTCAGTAAATAGTATCTGAGATGGTGTTTGAAAGTGGTGCATGAAAAAAAGAAATCCTGAGGGAATATAGAGCCTTGAGATCACAGATATGCTCACATTTTTAAAACTGAACAGCAAGTTATTAAGTAATTCATTTGGTATAAATCAGTTGGCAATGTTATCTTGATTTGTCTCCTTGGGGTTGCAGCCACATTTTACTACAAGGACCCAAAGCATTTTAGTTAGACACAGAGGCATCATACAAGCCTCAACACATCTCTGATTAAGTCTGATTATAGACTAGGACTCTAAATATATTCCCTGAGTCTCACAAACAGAGACCACGCAAAAATGCGCCAACAACAGTTTATGTAACTTATACTACATACTACTGCCCAGCTATTAAAGGACTATCTGAAAACAGCCTGGATGAATCATGCTTACGATTTCACAATTCATGTAATGATGTAGTCTTTTTATTTCTCTGCATAATGATGTAATGTATTCACACACAAAAACAAAAAAAAATCTCATTTGAAATGGCGTCTCCAGCTGGTGTGGCCAGTGCCAATTCAAGAGGCATTTGTGATTATTCTGACAAAGGAAATGTCTCAGATTTCTCTCAGAATTGATCCTGCCCTTTCTTTAGAACTAATCCAAAGGGCATTAAAGGATGGTAAAAACACATTCAGAGCATACAAATTATTTTCCACCCCCAGTAACTCCTTATTGCACCAACTAAAAACTTTTTCAAAACTGTTTTTGAAACTAGTTCAAAGGAAAGAATAATAGCTCATGTGTTGCTATCAGATCTCCAGCTGGTGTGGCCAATGCCAGTTCAGGAGGCATTTGTGAGTATTCTGAATAAATCATGAATGCCAATTCAGGAGGCATTTGTAATTATACATTTCTGCAGTTGTTATATAAATCATAGTTGACAGGAAAAAAAAAAAAAACATTTTCTTGATGGCAAACTAATTGGTTAGACTTTATGTTTTATTTAAGAATATACAGTGGTCTTTGGGGATAGCTTTCCTTTTCATAACTAGCATTCATGCATTTAATGTTAACAACAAACCATGTCCACACTACCTTCATTAGCTCCGTTTTGGATGTACCTAAACTCAGCAGAGTCACACCAGAGTGGGGACTCATTCACCACCTTCACTATTTACTTTGACTTGTGATTTTATTATTTGACCGACGCACCGTCTATAATACAGTGGGGTTTTTTGGGGTTTTTTTTTGGTATATAGTACAGTCAGTTCTGTGCTGAAGTAATGATTTTACCTACCTTTTATTGCAGTTTCTGACAACTGTTTCAGTGTAAGAGAAAATGTCATTTCCCAGCAGCAGGCAGTGCAGGAATTGTGTTGGTCATGAGTTTGTGATAGGAAAATGTAACATCTTGGATGACAGCATGCAGAGCGCAATGTGGAAATGAGGTATGTGTGATTGGCAAGTAGGTTTTTCCAAACAGTGCTACTCATGCATATTCAGCTGCTCATTAACAGCCAAATTATTGTAATTTAATGCTTAATAAACAAACGTCAGCAATAGCCTCTTTTGGAAACTACTTGGAAAGCACTTTGCATTGAACTCTTTACACCTCTGTATCATAAAGCATCCACTATTGTTCAGTGAATAGCCAGCGAAAAGCTCAAAGAGGAAATGCTCTGAATGTTTTCCAGCGTTAGGTGGATAAGTGCTCAAATTCTCCAGAGTCTCATCATGTGTGCATCTGGCTGGGTGAAAAAGGCAGAAAACTGCAAATGACCAGAAGGTTTAATTTTCGTCTTTGTGAAATTTGAAAGCAGTTGGTGTACAAAATTAGTGCATCTCACAGCAACACATGTTCACCAACTGTATGAAATCTCTCTTAACAAGAGAAGTACACTATCCTCAAATCATGAAATATTGTAAAATATACCAGCGGAGACTTAACACCCCAGTATACTTAGACCACAATTGGTGCCAGATGGTGTATCTATTTGTAAACTTTGTAACTGCTAATAGATTATGGGGGACAGATGTGGCAGTCATAATCAGGCATGTTAAAAAGTAGCTTGTTAAATTGAAAGCATCACTCACACTGTGCGAGTGTGAACTTTCAGCAGCAGTTTTTGAAATGAAACATTGGCTCCCCCATCCCCCTTACTCCCATTTCACATCTGGACTGAATCTGTGGACTAAAAATAGAAACACAGAGACTGATAAGAGTCACTGAAACCCAGAAATCCTTAAGCCGATACAAAGGAAACTTGTCTCAAATTTACCCCACTCCGTTAACATATATCTGAGGTGTCACTGTTATTTGGGATTGAATCTTGCCAGTAGCCTGATTTTTGCAGGCCTTTTCAGCCGTGAAGTGTTTTATTGTCTGTTGGCTTGGCGGGAGGCCAGGCCTGAAATCTTTGTGCTTGTGCACTTAGTGATTGGCTTGCCAGCTACCCAAGTGTGTTATTCCATGGGAAGACTTATCAAAGTCCTTCTTTTTAAAGAGATTCCTGGTATAATTCCCCTGCTGATAACCCTTTCAGCAGCAAAAAAAAAAAAAAAAGAAAGAGAAAGTGTCTCCGGTTCTGCATGGTTTGAGAAGGTTCAGCGCTACTGAACTTGGATGGCATTTAGGAGTGGAAGGGCGCTGCCCTGATGTTGCGGCTTTTGCAGTGATGATCATATTCCTTTGGGAGACAGCCTTTTGTAGCTGTGGTGGAAAATAGATTTCCCTTTCCTGTTTTGTTTTGTTTTCCACTGAAAGAGAGCCACAAAACTTTTCAGGTGTAGCTTTAAACATTCAACATTTATTAAAGGTATATCTTGTATGTCTGAGTTTGACAGCTCAGTTGAATACATTTTAAATTACTTTTTCCTTAAAAAAAAAAAAGAGAGAGAAATAAAGAAATTTTAAAAAATACTGACAATTTGTTGTAAATTCTGAAATATTGCATACTGAAACTCCAAATACAGTAGATTGTATTTACTATTAAAAGTTAACATGGTTCACTTTTCTAATGCTGCTCTTGTCATGTAATGTTGACAGCAAACTAAGTAGCGAGTGGTATACACCAGTTTTGAGCCGAGTTTAACAAAAAGGTATCGAGACTTCTGCCGAATTCAGTCACAATCTGTAAAAAATTAACAAGCTTTTCAAAATAGCTTGAGCACACTTGGCGATATATGATGGACAGAGAAAAAGCAAACCCGGTTAAGCTCCGCACTGCAGTTCATGGTGATGGCAGCTCAGTAATATGACTAAACATGGTGTGTGTGAAAAACAGCGGGGTATATCCCCGAAACGACAAGTTTGGCCTGCCTTTTGCTGACATTAACGTTAGCACTGTCTCATTCACATAATGGTGGCACTAGAAGAAAGGTCATGGGGTCACCAAAACCAGCATGGTTCTTCCTCTAGGGGTCATGAATGTGTAGAGCTACTTTGAAAAGATTCAAATAAGCGGTTATTGAGTTATCGCATTAACAACCAGGCATACATATCCTCCACACAATTGTGTTGATGATATAATAAATATCTACAGTGTGAATGCTATGAACTTACAAGTTAGGATCCTAGTAGTGCCTATTTAACAATTCAAGATAGAAATAAATGTTGTTCGAAAAGGTACATCTTTAAATATCACGGAGGCTGTATTGCACTGCATAATGTAGATCGCAACACAAACCGTGCTAAAATTACAGTCCTAGTTAGCTAAACAGCCTCTAGGAAAGCCCAATATCCCATTGTTCTGCATATCGGTTATTAATTTATATTATCAGCAGCAGAGTTTCTTCTTTTGGCAGTGCAGGGTCACTGTGTCACTCAGTTGAGAGGGCATGACAAACCATCTCCGTTCTTTAGAGCCATTGCCCAAAATTTTGTTTCACAGCTTAGCAATACTCAGCAAGCCATAGCGCCCTCGTTTTTTCTCAGTAATAAGTGCAAGATACATCACTTTGTAATTCCCCTCTTGCTCTTCCATGAGATGCTAAAAACAATAAAAGCCCTCTCAGTCCCATAAGTGCTTATTTGCTTCACTGTGTCACATTTATTTCCCATGTTGAGATTTTCCTTTGGTTTACATTTTACTCAACAGCGTTTTAAACATGTACAATTACATATAATTTGTCTTTGCCACAGAATTGAAACCAAATGCCATGAAGTTCCTGTCTTTGTGCAGAATGAGCCACATGCTGCTGGTTTCTCAGTGTTTGACAGTACAGTACCCGGGCTGTGTGGGCACCTTTGTGCGCCGGCCGTGTGAGCTGAGGAATGTCGGACTGACCCTGAAACGCCAGAGCAAAATAAAGGCAGCCATTGTTCCTAATATCATCCATGGTGGCTTGTTTAATGAAACTCTGAAAAAGTATTTTGAGCTGACAAAATCAAACCTTTGTGTTGCCCACTCTGCGACTAAAATGAACTTCCAGCAGTTGTTTATTGAGTGATACTTGGCTCATGCTAAGTATTGACCTCAATAATGGATTGCACTGAGAGTCGAAGCATTTACTTTAACCACCGACGGCTTTCACTCTCTCTCACACACACACACACACACAACATACACACAGACATACACATACCTATTATTTGTTATTCAACAGTTTGGGGAATAGATTGAAATGCAGAAATAAATATAACCCTTTTTATATTATTTTACAAATGCAAAAAGAGACATTTTCTCTAAATAAGAATCAGTTTTCACGAAATATCTTTATTGTATATGTATGGAGGATTTAGTACCAGATTTTCATGCTATTTTGAGCTTTATCTAACCTCTTCTACAGCGCTCGCACACCTTCGTGCTCTCTTTCCCAAAGAAGCCCTTAGAGATGATGAACACCTCAAACAAAGAACAAGACGTCACCTCCTCCAATGTAAAGATTCTCTTTTCAAACCGTGTCATTTCAAAGAAGCAAGCCACACCGGCTCAGTCTGTCACTGATATCTCCAGATCACAGGTTGATTGAGACAGACCAAGCGTAGAGCTCTGATAGAGGCTGATAAAGTTCTCTTGTTTTAAAGCTTGCTGTATTATCATGGCTGCTCCCTCTATACTGCAGTGATCCCTTTCCCTTTCACCGCTCCCGTTTTATGTGTGCTTTGTGCTCGCGTGTGTCACGGCAGTCTAGTCGGCTCTAAGGTCACAAATTTTGAGGATGGGAAACATTTTCCCCTCTGATGCAAACGGTCAGCCTTTTCTTGAAGTGCGTGGGGTGCAAAGGAGGCGTTTAGACACTGGGAGAGCCGTTTGCTGACATAATGTATTTCCTGTCGCTCCTCTGCGCTGAGGAGGAATGGGATCCCACAGAGCCAGGGGTGCTGAAATACCTCCCCACGCAGAGAATTTTTATGTTCCAATATATCAGAATGAAAGTTCACCAAGTATGCATTAATTAATGAATGAAACATGGCAGTTAAACATCTATGTTATTTCAGCAGAAAATTTAACTACAGCTCACTCAAGGTGCTCCGTAAACTCTGCCTGCCTGCTTTACTAACTCACTGACAGCTTGCTACATTTTTTAAGATCCAATTTAATATTTTATGATCACAGTAGTGTTGGTGTTTGAAATGTTTAGTTTCAGGGCATCGGGACCACATTGTTCATACAGCTTTACTTTTACATTGCCTCCACCATATAATCTGGGCCACTCACACTACAGAATGACAGCGGACCTTTCTGTTTTGACACTCAGGTAACATGAGTAAATTATAATCCTATTTTTAGACTGCCCCACTGTCATATCCCCCCGCCGAGCTCATATTTAATGCAAGGCTTCCCAAGCTTGATGCTAATCTGTTCACAATAACACAAGCTATGCTAGTAAACCACATAAATTTCTGAATGATTAGGTAATGTTAACAAAGCCTGGAAGCAGATCCAAAGGGAAGACGAGCCTGAGCCCGGTGCAGATCAAGTCCTGGTCAGACCAAGACCAAAAGAGGCAATAAACAGCGCACACATGTTTTTTCCACATTTAAAAGTCATGCTTATAATGGTGAGCAGAGATGGAGTGCTACCATCAGGAGCTCAGCGCTATGCATTTCAACAATCAACTCATCAGTGCCAAGAACTGACTAATTGGGAAAATGTACTTCCAGGTGGATAATGGCGAAGCTAAAGGAAGTGACACGCAGCAGTGATCACGAACAAACACAGACGACTGGAAGTGGAAAATGCTTCAGAGCTGCGCTGCTTGAGGCTTCAGTGCCTGTAATTGGACTATAGTATGAAAACAGTCTCAGTGTCCTGTTTTAATTAAATTTACCTTTCTGCATCCAGCTCCCTCCTGCTTATACATCTCTGCTCCTCAAAAGTTCAAATCCTACTTTACATTAAAAAAGTGTTCAGTACTGCTGTTAAAATGCTACATACAATAAGTGAACCCCAGGTAAAAAAAAAAAAAAAAAAAAACAAGTATAGTAACCACCAGTCCTAAACTGCTGCCCCACTGTTGATATGTCCTTCAGTACCCATGAGACGTCAGGGCTCCAGTGCGGCACCGCTGCCACCCCGAAATACGATGATGTCATCCTGGTCGTGATAGGTGAGGGTAAGCACACATGGGAAGATGGACAGCCATCCACTGCACCGGCTGCCCTTATAACTTGGCTTTGCAGTCTGGATTCACAGGGTAATAATATGCAGTAGACTGTACCACAAGTAACTAAACTGAATATAAACAACAGAATATTCTCAGGAGACTCCCAAACCAGCTGCCTACTCCATTCCAGTGGTGGCTTCATGTCCTTGTTTGACATCTACACTGCCGTGAAATGCATAGGGCACATGTGTCAGCTGTGCTCCCTCACTACTCAGAGACTGCATCTGTAAAAGGCTTGTGGTTTTATCATGTAATAAAAGTAAGATGAGTATGACTTGTCAGCTTGCTCCAGGTGACAGGGCTGCACTAGGTAAAGATTTAGCTCTGCAGCGAGTTTGGTACCCCCGATCACCCAGCCACCCCACACACACACACACACACACACACACACACACACAGTCTCTCCCCCACCCGCACACTCCAGACAACCTACAGACACAGGAGAATTAAACGCACAGCGGTTACACTGCCTGTTTTAATAAATCACATCACATCATCAGTATTAAATTGGTCATATTATTCTATCATTATTATGAAGGCGATAATATTTAGTATGCATTCAACATATTAATGAGATTATGGAGGCTTTAATGTGTGATGCAAATTTTCTGTTTTTGCTGTTCATTTGGTGCTACTGGCTCACATTAGCAGCTCAAGACAAAGACGTTCGGTGCAGATATCTGGCACTCAGACAGCGTTTATCTTGTGAGGAAAACACACACCCAGACCGTCCCACTCGGAAACTCTGCAAGCAGTACCTATTAACATTCCACAGCGACACTTGTTGGCTACTCAGTAATGGAATGAAATTTACGCCTGAGCGGTTTATTGGCACAGTGGCCCGCTCAAGTCCACTTGTATTTTAGTCTCAAAGGCAGTTCAGTTTCATGTCTCAAGTTGAAAATTCACACACCAAAATGAAACTTTTGCTAAGGTCAAAACTTAGTAATGCAAGAATGGCACTCTGCACATCCAAACCAGCAAATTATTGTGGCATTGCAAGTTCCTGCTTCCTGCTCTCAAGATAATGGTGAGGTGGACATTGTGAGATATTTTGCCAATACAGTTTCAATATATACTATATAAATAACTCTAAACGAATCCATTTGCTTCACTATACCTGCAAACTACAGCCTAAAAATTAGTGCAAACCAACTGACAATAATAATGATCAGTAATCAGCAGCACACCTGGCTGTGTGTCAGTGTATAGATGAATTACGCATGGTTTTCAATCAGATATACATATAAAATAATGGAATGTTTTAAAATTATGATAGTAGTGCTCTAGGTTTATCAGCATTTGTCAATTCTAAATATTTTTTCCCCTCAGTTCTAAAAATGACAATTCATTTTTGGCCTGTTTCGGTCATAGGCCTTGCTTTCACGTAAACATACTTTTAAACACTTGAATGGATTACTACACTGCCAGCTTAAAACAATAAAACACCTACTTGTCAAGGCCCAGTTGCGTTTTTGCAGGGCTCTGTTTGCAGCCAGAAGCCAGGGTTTTTGTTTGATTGTTGCTGGATGATGCATGCAGGATTACAATTACAATACAAAGACAAAAGGATGCTTTTACAGTCAAACAATAGATGAGCGTGGTGACCAAACAAGCTTGTATAACACTTGTCAGGACTGGTGTGTGTGCATGTGGGTACTTGTAAATGCTCCATAGTGGAGACCGGAATGCGTGTTTAACCAACAGAGTGGGGACATTTTTAGGAAGTGAGGACACACAACTGCAAAGGCAAATTCTGGCTTATTGCTTAAGGTGTAGGTTTACTAAGTTCAACATTACTCAGACTGTTAACACGAATACCATTACAGAAGAACCAGAAGCACAAAAGACAGACTATGACAAACAACAAAAATCTGGGAGCAAATGGAAGCTGGAGTTGAAGGAGGTAATGTACTGCGGTGTGTGTGCCGCCATTTTCCTCAACTAGCCAAGGAGACTAGCTCGTCTTTCATGGGAAACAGTGCCTTCGGGAGACACCACATCACAGTTCATGAGTAAAGAGGACAACACACGCGGTGCATAGCTGCATACCGTGCAGCTCCATCACTTGAAAATACACCCATGGAGAGACACATACATCAAATGGGGTATGGACAGCGGGAGAAAATGAAATGACGCCAAAAATGTACCTTGGCCACCAAATTTAGGGGCTTGGTAAAATATTAGCATCTCTCCCTGAGGTATGCAAAATTTATGGGATATTGAATGCCCAGATATTCTGTAGAAGTCATTTCAGGTATTAGGTCATTTCAAGGACCAGGAGATAAGTACATAAGACGTGTTAAAATGAAAATATCTGTTTACTACTGCATAGATTAACATAGACCTACATACTGTTACCAATCAGCCGGAGCAGTTCACAGCTGAATGCTACCATGATCATATTTTATAACCCTACAGGCAAACAAACTGATCCCTGGGAACTGAATGTTACACAGACAACCAAAACGCGCTGTAATGCCACGATGGAGTCAGAAAAAACACTTCACAATGGCGGCATTTGCAAATAAACAACATGATTTGTCAAAAGAGGTGATTTGGCTGTGTTTTATGATGCCGTAAAGCACAGCTGATGTGTGTTATGCTAACAAATGGTGACCTGGGAGACAGTTTACCATCCTCTCTCCTGTGGTTTATGCTTATGATTGCATCGTGTGCTCAAGGCAGCATATACTGTATTTGTTGGGAAAGTTGTTACAAAAGTTGTAATACACTCAAGATTTTTTTTTCCCCTGTGGGTGTCAAAACTATTTAGAGCATTCATACACCCACATAGATAGATAGATAGATAGATAGATAGATAGATAGATAGATAGATAGATAGATAGATAGATAGATAGATAGATAGATAGATAGAGATTTTTTTTTTTTTTTTGACAGGTGTCAAATAAAAATCTCAGTTGTTGCACTTTGCACTTTTTAATGTGGCCAGGCCTTTGTGGCATTCTAATTTGTCTCTGGAAATTAACCTCTGAGCTACGATTTGATCTGTTTGATATTTGGACTGGTAAGAGCAGGAGCAGGGGAAATACAGCGCATTGACATTCCTCCCCCTATCTGGTAATGAAATTGCTCAGCGCTATTGCATCCTTTCAAGCATCACACTGTGCTCGCTCATATGGATTTAATCCTGTTGAGGGAGGTTGTTGCTGAGGGCATGTCGGCACAATGCCAGTTTGAAACTAATCCATTGAGTCTTAAATAAATTGGCCCCTTTCAAATATGAATTTTGGAATCAGCTACTTGGAAATTAATTATCAAAACATGATGTAAAATTTTGAACGTCAACGAAACAACTGAATTTTCGACGCCGATTGCAAAGTAACCTTTAAAATGTTACGTGAAAAAAAAAAAGAAAGGCCATATCACGTAAGCCGTGAAGTGTGCCATCAGAATGTCAGTCCATGTGCACTGACCGGTTGACGTGAGACTAATTCTTTTTCCATGTCAGAATGCACATTTAGGCCTTGACTGGGCGTTTAGACATGTTATATTTTCAGTGTTATATTTCCAGAGTATTTACACAATTTATCTTACTCAGCATATCCAAAGTCAGGGTGCGGCTATTGGTCACATTCAGAGTTAATCAGACTCCGCAGCTGTTCCCCCAGAATTATAGGGGGGTATTAAAAAAAAAAAAAAAAGGATTTATATTTTTGCTTTCATTCAATTGTAAATATTAGAGTGTAATCTCAAAAGCTTATATTGCTGTATATTTAATTGCGCTGTCCATTTGATTGAAAATGAAAAGCTAATAGCATTAGAAATCTACATTTCAAGCAGGGTAATACTGCAGGCTCAATTAGACTGAAAGCATGGGAGATAAGACAGAGGAAATGACATTATCACACTGGCAGAGTAGTATAATGCTTGCTATTGACATAGTAGATAACATGATGACTTCGATATGAATGGAGGATTAGAAGCGCTGAATTTGATGACCGTCAAATCTCCTCGACTCTCCTAATGTAGTCACTTGTAACCAAATTATCTTGGTGATATTACAAAAGTACTCTCTTCATCCTGCTTTCTCATGCTTTCAGACCTGCTCTGCTGCTACTCCCTATTGAAAGTTTTGAGAGGTTATGTTTGATGCTTTGAATAGTGTGTGTGTGCGCGTGTGTGTGTGTGTCTGTGTGTGTTACTTATTCAAATGAGATTCATTAAAAAGCATCTGCTTGCAAGTAACAGGCTCTTAAGTTCATATGTGGCTAGTTCAGGTGTTGATTTATAAGCTAGGGGTACAGGACTATGGTTTGGTTGCTCAAAGGAGATGCAAGACTTGAAATTTTTAGTACATTTCCTGTCTTTAAAATCCCCACAGGATTGTGCTGTCATCATAATCACCAGAGTTTTGACTTAGATGCCTATTTGAGACCATATGATACTATGGCAAGCAAAACAATAAAGTAAAATAAAGCAGTGCTAGTGAGATGCGGTGCTAAGCTACTTGTGTGGTCACATTTACTCGGACACCTTTGGAGCAGCTTTTGCCCCGGGGCTTTGATATGTTGCGAGCATGTCTGTTTTGGTCAGCTGTGTAAACTCAACAGTTTCATATTTTGCTCCTGGAACCAGTCGGCCCGTTTGGATGGAGCGTCTTCTTCATCTGTTAACTATTGCAGTCTGCGTACACACACACACACACACACCTTCTGCAGGTGAAGTGTTTCAGCTCACAGAACACATGTGGTGAAGCTATTGAACACGGGGATTGCTGATGCTGACAAAATCCAAAATTACAATATCTTTGACTGAATACCTCACTATTGATACTGTGACAGCATTACAGAATCAGAATCAGAAATACTCGGGTCAGCTAAAGTTGCTCAAATCTCAAGAGAAAAAAAATATATATAAGTGTAGGTGAAATTATCAGAAATAGGGAAAAAAAATAAGAAATATAAAAATATGCGCATCAGAAATTTAAAAAAAAAAAAAAAAAAAAAAGCATTATGTGAAAATATGTGCATTGATCCAACAATAATATTACAACAATATATACAGAAGTAGAACACTGAAAATATTTTAAAGGTATACCTATATACACCAGGGTATTGCACTACTGAATTAAGGTAAAGCTCTACGGGTATAGCAATAATAATAACAATAATAATAATAATAATAAACTTTATTTAAATAGCACCTTTCATAACATAAATGCAGCTCAAAGTGCTGTACACTTAT
This sequence comes from Myripristis jacobus, assembly GCA_900302555.1. Taxonomy (NCBI): domain Eukaryota; kingdom Metazoa; phylum Chordata; class Actinopteri; order Holocentriformes; family Holocentridae; genus Myripristis; species Myripristis jacobus. Next base: position 95,480 of record OMLB01002304.1, read on the forward strand.
AGCAATAAAACAATAAAAAACAATAAATAATAGACAGTAAAACAATAAAACCCAATGAAATAAAAGAAAGACATAAGAAGATAAAAAGATAAAACTTATAAAAGATAAAAAAGATTTTAAAAATTATTGCTCGATTAAATAGTAAAAGAAACAGTTAAATAGTGAATAGGAATGACTTTTGGTGCACAAGAGAGTTTTGCATAACAATCTTTAGTAATGTGGCTCTGATGATATCCAGTGTTAAACTACTGATATCATCTAAAACTGATTATTGCATGCCACCGCTCGCCACAGTATCAAAGTCGTGTAGAAATTTCAGTCAGGATGTTAAGCTAATGCACTGTTTTTTATTCCAGTCAAACAAACACTTCAAACCAGCTGATTTCACTGACTCATGAGACCAGAGGAGCTAATTAGCGAAATAACCTTGTGTGGTCTTCATCTGGAGTGAAAGCCTGCGAACGGCAGGCATTTCATAGGACATGGTGAGACACGCCTCCCATGGAGTAGCTCAAGGAAATAGTGCACGACCATCGGGGGCAAAAGGGTAAAACATTATGTCAATAAATAGTTGGAACTGGAGTTGAATTTCAGGGAAAAACCATAATTACAGCAGTCTTTTTTTTCCCAAGTGCAAGAGGTCTGCCTGCAACCACAGATGCAACTATATATAATTAAAAATTTATAATCACAACAAAGCTATGGAGTTATGCTACAAGCTTACAACACCCAGCATGACTTTTATCCCACAGCGTTGCCTTTAAAGGGGAAGGAAACAATGTAGGTTTTGAAAGATTGTGGCTTCTTCTCCAAGTACTCTGTTCTGGTTGGCTGAAGAGGCTGACAGGGTTGTTTTGGGACAATGAAAATGCCCCGTGATTAATGGGTCAAAACAAAAACTCAATCTCGAGAGAGCGCGTGTTCAGGGGGCTGTGGCTGGGAAGGTGATAGTCCATCTGAGCCGACACCTCTAAATTAGTGCTGGTATTATAGGTGCATTATAGAGCTCTGGCCTTAGTTTATCACATACACTCAACACACAGGATAACACTTTAAATCAAGCTAAAAGCAATGTCATTTGCGACAGCACCTCCTGCAGAGCGGCGTCGCCAATCTGATGTCATCTGATCTTGGTGGATGAAAGGCCATCCGCAGGAAATTCAGAAGCACCTTAATGGCGCCTTTCTGAAACGTTCACCCACAAGGATTGAGCGTAGACTGTAATTGACACAATATATCTCCCCTTATCTGTTTCTGTCTGGAAGGAGTAGGTAGAGGCTCCACCAGAGACCTTTTACTCTAGTCATGAGGCAGGAGAGGTCACCAATATGTGGAGACATACCTCAAAATTTAAATGCATCGCAGTCTGCGGTTGTAAAGCTCCCTCATTCCCCGCTCCGTGTCATATTTCAGCGAGGTTTGACAATGCCTGTGCTTCACAGCTCACATAAAAAGGCTCCATTTTCTTCCGTCTCGCAGGAACATTGTTGAGTGCTCTATCTCTTATCTCTGCTCTGCTCATTTTGGAGAGCTCACATAAATGCATTGTTCACTGTCACTGGTTTAAAATATATTAATGAATGTGTTTGCTCTATACTCAGGTAGTGTTCAGACTGAATGCGTCTTCGCCAGGCCTTTTAAAACGAGATTGTGGCAATAATACTAAGTGATTACCGGGTTAAAGATTTTCGTTATCTCCCCCCTTCTAATGCTTGTTTTGAATAATGGAAAGTGTTACAGTGAATCAGGTCCCATTTTTCAGTCAGTCTCCGTCTCTTTATCTCTGTATCTGTCATGAGCCCGTAGGATGTCTGTTTTTTTCATCTATTTTTGTTTTATTTTCAGATTCAGAATGCAGATGATGTTTTGATTACTCCCCTGGAAAAATTTCGCAAGGAGCAAATTGGTGCTGCCAAGGTAAGAGACCACCTACATGTGCAATCAGCAAAGAACAGCAGAGGTTAGCGCACCCTTTCTTCTCGCACCCCACCCACCCACTTTCCACCCACATCCCTACTGAAATGTTAATGAGTTAGCTAAAGTAACCTATGACACGACTACGAGAGGGGGGTTCTTCCTTATTAATCCAGCTGATGGACAGGGATAAACAAAGACATTCATTTGCAAGTGCAATATTTAAAAAATCAAATTGTGTGAATGGAAACAATCATCTCTTTTGTAAGGTGACTAAAACTGGTGTGTGCACTCGTCTTTAAAGTTTTGACTAACCAATGATTTGGATGCATTAAGCGCACAAAGTGGAGGAAATAATTTTCAAAATGTAATGCATTACAGATTTTATTTTACAGGTTACATATTAGCTGCTGAAAACTGCACTAAAGAGTAACAAACAGTAATCTACTTGAATGCTTTGATAGTCATATAATCCAGTGGCTTTCATTTATCTTTAGATACCAAATAAAATATCGAAAACAAAAATGTGTGCAATCTCGCAGTCCCCTCTCCCTTTAAAAAATGTGATCCAACTTATAATTGCTTCTTTAATATATCGATAATCTGATTAAAGGGAGTTTATAAGTGTCTGCACGCATTGACCTTTTTGTAATCAGATTACAGTAATCCTGTTACATGCAATGCATTCCTCCCCAAACTCTATGGATGGACATTGGATTGATATCAGTTGGGGGCATACAGTTTCCACAGTGGATATGTTGTTGAAGCACAAGTTGACTCCACAGAACAGAACAGTGTGGGTTTGTTGCTACCAGCCATGCTTTCATTCCTGGCCAAAGCAAAGGCATAAAAAGAAAAGCACAGCAGCATGTTTGTGGTCATTCCCTTGGTGAGATCACACATGAACACGCTGGTGGATCTCAAGTCTTCACACAGACCTCCCACTGAGATCTGGAGGTCGGAGCTGACTTCTCGCAGCCCTCTGTGAATCATTTGTACATCTTTGCGTAGCCCTGAACCTTGGCGAGGGACATTCCAGCCTCAGAGTCACAGTCACCCGCATTGATTTATTTAACATGGCTTGGCAGTCACCGGTCTGCAAAAGCACTCGCTTCTCCGCACTTCATTTGTGTCCTCACAAGCCGACGTGAAAGTGTTCAAGGAACAATTTCTCTTTTATTGAAAGTGTTGAAATATTGAGCATCAATCATTTCCCGTTTTCACTCGCAAGAGTCAGCAACTGTCTTGGTTTCATGTCCCGGTCATCACATGCAATGATGAAATGTCACATTTTGCTATCCTCTATTTCGCTCTCTCTCTCTTTGTCTATCACACATGCTCAGTGTTATGGCTCCCATTCTCCATGTTTATAAAGTGGTTTCTTAAAAGCTAGGGCCCCTGTCACTCCCACTGTCTCTTATTTCCTCTGACCACTTCCTCCTAATGGCTCTCTCCTCCCACTTGCCCATCCCCCGCTAAACATTAGTCCAACAAGAGTGAGATAAAAGGCGGAGATCACGAGTGGCTGAACAGCTTTCCACCGTTCCGAGAATCCGGAGAGATCTGCAGGCAGTCTGACCCTTCCAGTTATTGTGCTTAATGTCTGAGGACGTCACGTGGACCAACGAGAAGGTCTTGCCTTATTTGGGAATACTGCTAGTCACATATTGGCTGCGTAGGCCCAAGAGCAACACTTCCACGGCCATAACTCTGTGGATTCACTACAGCGCTTCAACGCATTCTGTATCATTAAGTGCAGCCGGCTTCACAGAAGGCTAAACCTGATCTGCTGGAACAAGGACTCTAAATTTGCACCATCTATAACAAGTGCACATCGAGAACGGCATGAGCACATAATTCAAACCTCTTTTCTCTTGAGTGTGAATGTACTGTACATTACAACTGTCAACATGGGATCTAGAAGTGAAATAAAAGCCTTGTGTTCTATTTTTTTTTTTTTTTTGTGGTCTAAAATCTGTTTTTTTCTGAACTGAAACTTGTTCCTAGGCGAAGCGCTGTGGATGCGGTGCTGCAGTAAGCACTCAGTCTGTCTCGGTTTGGCAGTATGTTTACTGTTAGTTGTCACTGTGTCAACACACTCAGCTCTTCTGTGCATCCACTAAATTGCTAACCGATCTCACTCACCTTAGACCTCAACCTTAGCTCTCTCATGGAGCTGCTGTTCTAAGGGCTACATGTTGGATTTTGTTCACAACCTGAAAACCAGTGGAGGTAAACTGCCTGAAGCTGAGTCCACACTATTTGTGTGTGCGTGCACGTGTGTGTGTGCATGTGTGTGTGTGTGTGTAGATTGCTTGTCAGGCCCTGGAATTTAAGCAGACCCTGGGGAGACTTTCTCAAGTAAATACCAGGGGGTTTCTGACTGGCAGGTGGCATGACTGCAGTCTGAAATTTTGACGATATTTTATTCCTTTTAAAGGACTTGAGTATTAGGGGCACCATGCGGGTCCCCCACTAGCTGAGTGTGAAGAATTAGCGCAAACAGGCCCAGGTGGGAGTCAGATGGCCACTGATAATATGAGCTGTCCTCATCGTATCAAAGGTGCACAGGCATCAGATGATTCTTGGCTAGTGGTGGTCTCCAGAGGCAGAAATGACATTTGCATTCATGATATGAAATCCCAAAATATGCTAACCAAGACACTGCGGAGTACAGGGATCAATTAAAAGTGGTTTGGAGACATACCCACCAGCTGTGGTCTGCACTGAAACTTTTCAATGATACAGATATATTTTTATACTGTCATTAACCTTGGGATGTTCTGGTAACTCAACAGGCCAAGGTATTTACCTACCACATGATTTTACTGAGTTTAGAGTCAAAACCGCTCTTTCTTCTATCCACCCTTCTTGCGTATTATCTTCATATTCTGCTTTGTTGATTTGCACAAAATACAGGGAAAAAAATGATAAAAGTTGAGAAAAAAGAAGATGAAAAAAACAAACTGCAGGTGAGACAAAAACCCCAAGAGGCTTATAAAATATGTCATCCAGTAACAAAGGGGGGAAAAATCAAGATGACAGCAACACAGATGACATCCAGACTGAAATGTGGTACAAAAACAACAAAATGCATGAATAGCAAGTAGGCTAATGGGAATTAAATACATTTCTTCCCCATCTTTTCTCCATCTTTCCTGTTACTTTCCAATGTGCACTGCCCAATAAAACAGAAACATCATTACAAACAATATTTCAGAAAGAAATAATGGTTTTTTTCCCCAGATCACCAGAATTTCATGAAGCTGTCATCCGAATAGGCTGGGGAAGTCTGCCTGGCTTTACCTGTTTGAACACGGTGTCCGTAATGAATACATCTGCTTTATGGGCCTTTTTCCCCTAGTTATAAAATTACATTCTGTAGACAACATTAACATCATCCCATCACCCAGAATGAATCCATAATAAAGGACCACAGTAAGACACCTGAGAATATGTTAAAGGAAGGAAGATTCACTTGTTTTGGAATAATTAATGAACCATAATATGAAAATTTCCCTGATTAAATGTGAGGGCACATCATCTAAGCGGTAATTGACCTTAATGGCAGTTTAATTTCTTTTCACTCTATCTTCTGATTCTAAACTGATTATTGATTGCTCAGGATCCCCACTGTTGCAAAAGTACTGTATAATATTCACACTGATCCTGCATAGTTAAATTCTGAATTTTGATAAAATCTCAATGAAAAGACACTGTCTTCAGTGTACTCTGGAACAGAAGTCTGAGGTGACATGGTGGGTACAGTTGCATGGCGGCATGTAATTCTCTCTCTGTCCAGTATCTAATATTTCCTCTCCGTTCTCACTGTTTTATTTTCCAATCAAGCAGAATTGCCATGACAATAATTGTGTCATCATTTAATTGCAGGACTGACCTGCAGGTGTGGTTGACAAGCTATTAGAATCTCCATGTCCCAGTAAATATGGTTCATACTGTATCCATTTCTGTGGCTATCTAATTTATAGTTGAAATGTACACAATGAAACTATCTTTTAATCTGTCCTTGTTATAAGGTGTGAGACTGACCTCACCGCTGACGTGAAATAATTTTCTGTTACATGGAACATAATATGGGTATGAGGCAGTAAGGCCAGCCTACAGGGCTCTGCACCCGCCTTAGTCATAGGCTCAGTCAAGGGCAACACTGCCCAACGATCTGACAGGATGAACATCAGATGTGTCATACAAAGAAGGAGTTGCAGACTTCCTGCTGATTCAAGTTGTCTTTATTCCCATGATTAGGTCTCTCGTTAGGCTTGAGAAGCCAGCCTTAGGTTGATCTTGGCAGGACAGGACTTAGGGGTTCCCTGCATAGTACAGTTCAGACCTTGATCCATGCTTGGCATGTCAAAGGAATTTTTGCACAATAATAATAAGGAAGCGTTTGAAGACTGATGTTTTGAAGATACCAGCGCTTTCCCTTGCAGCCTGGCTCAAAGTGCTAGCTTGAGATCAGATGCTGAGAGAAAGCCTCTCTTCGCAGATGTAAGAGAATGTACACAGCGCTACTTTTAACATGAAATGCACCGTTCATGTGTCAGAGAGAGGAGGCATTGATAAAATGTTTACTATTGAAACTAAAGCCTTGTGGTCTGACTTAAACATTCTCAATGTGCTCTAAACAGCGTGCTGCTGGTGTGCTTTTCAACTCTTCAGAAGCAGATGTTCTTAATTATTCAGTGTTAATTGGGAAAGTTCTTGATGTCTATGCTACTTCCTCGGGAAGTGGGATTTTAGGTAAGGGAAGAGACATTTTTTGGGCTTTGTAGCAGTGTATTTGAACTCAACTGGAGCCTTGTGTTCTGTCTACTTCCCTGTGGAAGCGAAACCAACTCATGTGCGGCGGAGCATCAAAATAACCCGGCTACTGCTACCGAATCGCCATTCTGGGCCCCTGCTCCAATTAGCTGGCTCTAATGAGCTCAGAGAGATAGGTTGCAGAGTTCTCCCTTTCATGTCACTGCTCACAGAACCCATTTAAAACCTACGCATGGTGAAATATACTGCATGTGACGCCTTGCTAGCCATTGATGTCTGTGAGCGTGGACTGCCTTTTGAGATTCCAGGGTGTTGGACAGAAGTGTGGAAGTGTGGTGTGATAGTGTCTGATATCCAGAGTGATTTCATACACACACACTCACACACACACATTCTAGCTCTCTCGCTGCTTACTGCTGTTACCATGGTGATAGGAGGCTCAGAAATGATGGCCCAGGGGCTCGTTAAGGCCGCTGTCAACACTGGCGATGTACGGCTGCCATCTAAATATTGCATGACGTGTCCCTCCTACCGTCCTCGTGACACTCCTCGGCACCCTTTCTCTAGTAAACTGAGAACACCTGATGACCAGGGGAACAGCTGCCGGTGCTTTTTGTCAGCGGTTCCCCCCCTGCAAGGTTACATAAGCAATTAGCAAACTCGCCCATATTACAGCTGCCATCAAAGAGCTCTAACAGCAACATGAGACTTGCCAGTTAGAAATTCCATCACAGATAAATCTGCATCAGAATATTTTCACCCTGCATCTGATTTATTCATGAGGGCGAACAAAGCAATCAAATGGGGAAATCTCCCATGTGGTAGGTTCATGTGTGTTTTGTGCAACACAGAGAGTGTTGGGAAGTGCTCTGGCTTTATCCGTTCCCAGCCAGCTGATTACTCCAGGGTTCTGGCATTAGTTTCTGTCACAAAGTCCCAGTCCCTATATGTGCTTGGGGGTATATCTATCCACATCTATGTCCTCAGCCTCCACGTGTTGGGCTTCAAAGCTTTTGCCAGCACTGCCCGCCCCACCACCTCCCCCCTTCTGCAGTGGAGTCTTTGCAATTTAAATCACTCATATTCCAGTCTGATTACAAAAACAAACCCGGAAGGGGGTGAGAGGGTGTTCGACACGGGGACACACCAGGAAGCGCCTGGGGTCCTGCGAGGGTATCATCACAGTGAGGGCTAGTTAATGCATGTCATGCCTGGGCCTAAACAAAGCAGGAGACTTTTGGTTACTTAATCAGGCTGGCTCTGCCTCACAGACTAACTGCATCCGTGAGTCACTCCTTGCTCTTTGCAAGTGTGAAAGAGTTAGTCTGCACAAATGCCAGGAGTTTTCTGGCACACTCACGCTGGTCAGCAGTGCCGGGACTAGCCTACTGTGACTGCGGGGCTCAGCTAAACCTAAAGCTCTTAATTTACCGTGATCCCCAGTGTGAGTGTGAGAGAGTGTGTGTGTGATGTGTGTGTGTGTGTGTGTGTGTGTTTTCGTGGCCGTCAAACCTGTGTGTGTTTGAATTGTCCCCAGGGCTTCAGTCCCACGCGTGCTTGCAAAATAACGTCACGTCAACAGCACTCACAAAGGTAGACAGTCAACTCCCTTTTGTTCTCCAATAAAAACTGTTCAATTCTTAAGGGAAATTTATTTCCTGTCAAAGTGATATCATACTTATTCATCTGTTATTTTGCCATATTTTGCTGTCCACCTGTTTATTTTCCTCTTTGCCTCTGAAAAGCAGACATATACACAATTGATTTTTTTCTCTTTGTCCCTGCTGAAAACATCATACCGGGGCCAGACATGACAAGAAAGATGGAAATAAGATGCTACCACATGAAATTATCTATTGATTTTCCTGCTGAAGTTGTAATAGTTATGTAGGGGCGGTTACAGTGTCTTGTGTGAATTCCTCCAATGAGTCGGACTGGAATGGGGTTGCTGAGGCAGAACACTGTTCTAGGTCATATCAGTAGCTAGTAGATTACACTGCCTAAATTTCAGGGCCATGGGAATGAAAACAAACAGCTAGGATCTGGTTACAGTGGCTGTTTCCTGACACTACCCTCCCACCCCCTATCCCGTCTCCCCACAACTCCCTTTGTGAGTGTTTGTGTAGTGAGATGGGCATTAAGTGGGTGAAGACTGGTTTGGAGTCCAGACATGCAGAGGACAAACTTGGATGCCCTCGCACAGACAGATTCTCTCTGCTTGGGCAGAGTTTGATTAAGGCCTGCGAAGTGGGTCTTTTATTTGGGTGAAATGTTCAATCTCTTAGTCCATATGCTTAATAAATGGGCATCTGGCATGAAAAGCCCATTTCCTGTTCTTCAACCAGAGTCTTCAGGGACGCTCAGTCTGGATCCTGGGACTCATGGCTGTAGAGCCTGACTTGTGTTTGCAGGTGAGGGAAAATACAAAGGGCAGAGAGCCAGTGCTGTCTGTGACACTGCCAAATGCATTATGCTGTTGATGATGTACAGTTTTATGTATTTCTCAGGGAACTTATTTCTCCCGCTGTGGCACCATGAGCATAAAAGCATATATATCCCAGAAATGCTATTGATAATGCATAGTCCTTATTGACCATGCTGACATTGTCTTCTCATCATTACACGGTCATATGCCACTTTTATGACCTGTGATAATCTACTGAGAGGAATTTCAAATGATGTATGGCGTATAGCGCCATGAAAATGTAGCTAGACTTCCACCTAGTGGTGACACCATCATGAAGAACCACATCAGGAATACATGATAGGCTTTTGATAATGTGGCGTTTTCGTGTGTTGTGGACTTTTTCCAGGAGGGGAAGAAGAAATTTGACAAGGAAACAGAAAAATACTACTCCACGCTGGAGAGACACCTCAACTTGTCATCCAAAAAGAAAGAGTCATATCTCCAAGAGGTAAAATTAAAATGACTTTTCTGAGCCCCAAGGCATCTTATTGTGACGCATTTTTTTTGGATTGCTGAGCATCTCGACAGTTTCTAAAAATAAGCCCGTTGTTTGTGCCATCCTTTACTCATTAGCTTTCTTAGCAAACACCGAGAGAGGTTTTCAGGTGATGATGTGTAAGCATTAACGCTGTCTGTCCACAGTGCATACCCCAGCTTGACCCCTGTCTTTGTCATAGCACTAACCCTGGTCTGTTTACTCATTCTCAGGCTGACACTCAGATTGATAAGGAGAGACAGCTCTTTTATGATGCTTCTCTTGAGTATGTTTTCAAAATACAAGAGGTGCAAGAAAAGAAGAAATTTGAGTTTGTTGAGCCGGTAAGCAAATTGTCACTTTGACGTATTTCAGTGTTTAGTCGGTGCCAGAGGCTTATTGAATGTGTGCTTTGCAGATTATATTTAGTAAAAGTATTAGTTTACCTGGTGTAGAGTCATGACAGCACAGAATAAGTAAATGCTCTGCTTTTTAATATGGCTGTGAACGTCTCTCTCACAATGATGAGGGCAAGACAGGCACAATCATATATCTCAAGTGTATCAGCATATGTAGATCAATCATTTCTCTGCTATCTTTATCACAAGTCAGTGTAACCTGTAGCTCATCCATTTGGGAAGGTGGAGGGTAAAAGGAGACGAAGGTGTTGTTGTCAAATAAAACAAGACAAACTGCAAATTGTAATTCAGAGGCTCTATAAAAGCCCCGCTTATGGATATGGGGAGGGTGTAGTCAATTCTAACATCTTTAGTAGAAAAGTTAGCAGGAAGCATTAAGTTCTCCACGTATTAAGTGTCTGGGAACGTGATACGGGAGCAAAGCGTCTGTTTAAAAAGCCCCCGCTCCCATTTGTTTACATCCACTGGCAGCTCACCCAGAACCTGGGCCAGAAATGTAAATCTCCGGGCCCCAGGTAGTGCTGGGAAAATGACAAGGCTCAACCTTGCCTGTGATGAATCCGGGCACAGATAAGATGGCTCATCCTTGAACATTTGATATAGTGTAGCAAGCCTCATCTCAGAAGTCAAATCAGTGGTCGTGTCTGACGATTTGACTGAGTGAGAGCAGCTCCCATCAACAGCTCTATATCTGAGGGCTCCTCCAAGCGAGAGATGAGATCAGTCTGCTCCTCTAACAACACTGACTCTGCCTTTCTTCTACAGTTCTCATGGATGTTTCCATGTTGTACAGAAAGCAAGATCAATATCTGTCAGCAATAAGCAGCTGCAGCTTGATGCAACATGCCTTATGGGCCTTTATCTCATCTGCAGTTCACTGTCATACTGAAGCCAGCATATTTCCTTCCATCAGGCTCACTAATTCATTTGTCGAAAAATTATAACTCTGCTCTGTAGGTTATTAATACATTTTTAATTGTTTCATTCCAAAATGTTATATCCGCAGAGCTTTGAAATATTTCATAACGCAAACCTCAAACAAATGATGATATTTTCTCAAATGAGAGCAGAGAAATCGAATCCTTTCACCGTCTGGATCCCCCGTATTTGCGAGATATTGAATGATACCGCTGTTCAGAATGGATGCATTTCACATTTCTGTGGACCCTTCAGACATGCCGCTCAACGTAAAGTGAAACTGTAGATCTAAACTGTGTTTTCACATTGTCAACCCCTGTTACTTCTTGTTCCTTCCCAGCTCCTGGCCTTCCTTCAGGGTCTGTTTACGTTCTACCACGAAGGCTACGAGCTGGCTCACGAATTTGAGCCGTACAAACAGCAGCTCCAGTTCAACCTGCAAAACGTAAGTGCGAGCCCATGTCTCAACACCTCCGGGGGCTGTACACAAAGGCAACCATCCACGTAATCAGATTCTGAAGCTTATCATACCCCGATATAACAAGCACGATTTTCACAAATGGATAGCTGTGTGATTAAATGAGATTCTGTGCTGCACAGGAGATCAATATTTCCAGAGTGTTGTGTTGCTCGCAGTTACTGCAGGCCATTTAATGGTACTGTGTCAAAAAATGAGTTAGAGTTGGGAGTAAAACTACAGCTGCTAGCATGCCCTCTTCTTGTATCACTGTAACCTTACTACTTGCAGCCGAAGGGCCCGAATTTCTCTTTGACCCAGCTCCGTCGCCCCGGCTACGGCAGCTCAGTAAGCCCCTCTCCGTGTCCTCAGATGCACAGGGCGGTAATAACGGCTGGAGTAGATGTGGCAATCTCAGCATCTCTCAAGTAGGGAATCTAAAACTGTTTTGTGCTGACCTTTTCAATTGTATAAAAGCGCAATCCGGGGAGTATTGGCAATTGGGTCTGCTGCCTCATTTGGCGCCATCTCCAGTGCATTTTTCATTTTCATTTTAATGTATTCTAATTAGATGTTGTCTCCGTATCTCCGAATAGGTCTGCCAAGATGTTATTTTTTTTTCTTTTGCGCAGGTGTTGTCATGCAGCCACACAAATCTAAAGCAATTGTCAGTTATATTCTCAGCCATTATATTCTTTTTATGTTTCCATCTGCTGCCTAGCTATTTAAACATGAAGTATCACAGAAAAGTGACGCGAATATGTAAAAGCTCAAGTGTTGCGCCGCGGTGATCCAATCCTGTGTTTGTGTTTTCTGTGCAGACGCGGAACAACTTTCTGAGCACCAAGCAGGAAGTGGAGAAGCTGATGAAGAGGATAAGGTCTGCGGATCAGGACTATAAACCCCCAGGCCAGTGGACGATGGAAGGCTTCCTCTACGTCCAGGAGAAACGTGAGTGTTTGTAGCTGGGCTCCCAGCCAGCAAGGCCCTCTCACAGGCCCCCCCCCGCACATGTAAGTGTATGGTTTTACATCCATCACCATAAACATGTCGTGAGCGCTCCCAGGCCTCTGCAGAAGGGATCGTCTCACACAGTGCTCATAATTCAGCCTGTTTACTGATTCGCTTTGATGTGCTCTCAAACAAGGCAGGAAATACCGCAAATGGTAGATTTTTATCTGCAGCAATAAACAACTTTTGATTTATCACACTTTAATTGCAAATTGATTTTCAGAAGTCATTCCAAAAGCCTGTTATTCGGGAAGAAATTGTGGCTCAGCTGCTACTTTTTATTTTATTTTATCACTTTTCTTGCTCCAGGTCCTCTGGGGTGCACATGGACACGACACTACTGCACGTACGAGAAAGGCAGCAAGACCTTCACCATGAGCAACACTGACACCAAGTCAGCTGGCAAACAGGTACTTCAGTTTACTTCAGTTTAGTAGTTTCACATACAAGCGAGTTGAGAAAGCTGAGAAATGACTGAGGAAATGCACTGTGAGCTGGTGAAACAAAGAAACCCCAAGTGAATTATAAAAATGTCTCACCCCAGAGGGAAAGCTGAGAAAAAAAAAACATATCAAGATGACAGAACTGTGAACTGGGCACAGAAAACAAAAGATATCTAAACTGAGATCGGACAAAAATGGCACAAAAATAGCAAAAATCCACAAATAGCAAGTAAGGAAACTGGAGGAGTGAACCCTGACAGCCCTGATGAGTGAGCATGTAATGTGTTGTACATTGTCAGCTGAAGGCATTTATATGGATTAAAATGAGTTAAAATTGCATTTCTCCATGAACTAAAGCATATATGTGGTTAAGTTACTTATTTTTTATGCTTCATGTCTTTGATCACTCACCTGCCACAGCCTATTATTTATTTATTTTTGATTTTATTCATTTATTATTTTTTTATCTTTATATTTATAAGCCTGGCAACTGGTGGACTGCACCAACAGAATTTCATTGTTTTGTGCGATGACAATAAAGATTATCTTATCTTATCTTAAATCCCACAGGCCAATGCCTATACGGCCCAGACTGATATGCTGATTGGATTACTGTTTTTTGTTTGTTTTTTTTTTCTAAGTGTAAACATGGGCAAAACCTGGATTACATGTGGAGCCTTCACAACGGTGCACTTTCTACTGCAGTATTTATTTTGCTATTTATTTTTGTCATTCCAAGAAGCATTTATTTGTGGATTATTATTATTATTTATTTTTTTTTAGAATGGTCTAGTCATGAGCCCGGCTGAGATGTTCAAGCTCAAGTCCTGCATTCGGAGGAAAACGGACTCCATCGACAAGCGCTTCTGCTTTGATATCGAAGTAGTTGAGAGGTCTGTGACTATTTGAATCTTCTGCTTGCTCCTACCAATGTCTTGTCACTCACATGGACTGAAAACATACATAATACATAAGTAAAGACTAATACCACCATATTGGCATGTGGGACCTTGTCATTTTTGTTATGATGGGAGCTAATATCTCAAACTGTTGTTCAGCAGGGTTTTTTTTTTTTACATTATTGAGACTTTTGGCAGATATTTTGTGCTGTTTCATCACTATTTTAGACTTGCATTGCATTGCAAAAAGTACTTATAGAATCTGAAAACCTCCTATGGCAGTAGAAATAATGAAAACCCTATACTGCTGTCACTGTTGATCGTATGAAGTGGTTTTGTGGGATTGAAGGGGTTTATGTGCATATGCGTGTGTTGCATTAAATATATACTGCAAGTTTAATGTAGTGTTGGATCAGGAAAAAATGTCTCCCCAGTTGCTCACTGGTGGCCAAGAAAAAACCTGTACAATAGTTTTACACATTAGCCTAAATCACCAAAAATCACAAAAAGTGGTATTAGCCTTTAAGGTAGTTTTAACATAAATGATAATTCTTCTTGCAACTTATGTTTAAAGATAATAGTCTAGCCATACATCTGAAATGTTTTTTTTCCTCAGGAGTATTGACTTCCACTGAACATGCTTGTTAATGATAATTAACCCTAATTAGTATGGGAATAGAAGTTCAGCATGTAAGAGCTGTTCAGTTTTAATTTTACCTTTTAAAGAAAGCCTGTTCAGTTAAAAATTGCTGTTATCAAGATGAATTCCAGTTTCAGATGTTTTCAGCTCTGTTTGTGTCCTGCATGGTCCTCCACTCCTCTCCCTCTCCCCCCCCAAGCTTTTTTGTGAACAGTATGTCCTTAACGTCGACATTTATTTTATTTTTGAAAACGTTTCGTCTTCTCTCTGTGTTCATGTCAATGTAGAAATGACATCTATCGCGGAACTCTTTTCAGACCACTTCAGTTTTTCTGTAAAGTCCGGTATGTGAACTGACCAGTGCTGCCCTGCTCGGAGCAGTTGCATGTTTGCTGCATGTGTGCTGCTAATCATATCATTCACTGAATCTCAAATCCCAACTCTCTAACGTCAGACTTTTGCCTCATCACTGCACAAAATCAGACCTCTCTCGGTCACTATGGGCTGAAGGATATACATAGACCTCTTAAATTATTTCCTCCTCTCTGCAGTTGCTCAAATAATTCACTAATTTTGTCATTCTTAGAGGCAATTAAATAATTGATCATTTTGCCTCTGAAAAATCCTGAGGATCCTCTAAAGCCATATGGGAGTATTCATAATTGATTCATATATAATGTTTTACTGAGGTATAGAACAAGGGGGTGGCCAGATATCGATGTGAAAATTGAATGCCTGCAAGTCAGCCGCCCCTGGAATAGAAAGTGGCTGGAATTATCAAGCTATATAAGTTATGAGAACGTTATATCAGCACATTATAGCTATGTGTGTTTCAGAAAATGGGGAGTAGCTCATTGCAGTGCATTATTTTTACCCAGTGCTATCAGGATCAGCACTCCTCACCCTTTGTGAGCCTTGCTGAGTATGGACAATATCTCCAGTTTATTTGCAGGACAACTCATTTATCATAACCGTGATGCCCCAAGGTGCTTGTTCCAGCCACAAGGACAATGTGGGCCAAGCTCCAGTCAGCTTCAAGCTCATCCATTCATCCTCATTATATTAAACATGCTGTTACACCTATAGCCAAGCCAGAACTGTGCCAAACCATCTCAGCACCTCATTTTTAATCGCAACACACGCTCTCCGCTAGTACTAACTGTCACTATTGGGGTGGGGATTAATATTCATGTACCAGTATTTGAACAGATAGCGTTTTGAAAGCAGGTTACCACTGAATGTAGCAGTGCTGTGTGCTACTTGCAGATAAAGCTCAAGCTAATTTCAAGGACAACAGCTGTGTTGCACATAGTGAGAGGAGGCATAAGAGGAGGTGGCTGTGGAGATGTTAGCGTCGCAGCAGATGCACACCTAGCGATAGCTGCTGTAAATCAGAGGAAATGAAGGCATATGCATGTTGGGTGCAAAAATAAACCACTCTGCAATCAAGCACACGTAACGGTTTTTAATTTGGACTAGAATGTAAGCACATCTCCAACTGAGGGCACAGTTTGAAGCAAAGCATTTGCACAAGAGCTATTTTTAGTCACACCAGGCCTTTAATAGCGGTCTCAGCCAATGTAAACATGTTCTGTCCAGGGACCCTAGGGCTATGACATCAGACTGAAACCAGCTTTTCTCTGAAATCTTTCCAGGCATGGCATTGTGACACTGCAGGCACTGTCAGAGTCCAACAGAAGACTGTGGCTGGAGGCTATGGATGGCAAGGAGCCGGTGAGGAAGTCTGCCTGTTTGTCTTTGAAATTTTCATTTTGTGCTGGTTCCTGTCTAGCTGCTAGTTTTGGAAAGACTTGACAAGGAGACAGTGCCAGAACTGATTTGTGTCACTGCTGCCCTCTTCTGGTTGACTCTGGCCACGTCCGTTTTTAGGACAGTAGAGAAAAGGCATCATCCTCTAACCGCACTCCCTGCTTTCAGTAATTTTTTTTAACATTTGAAGCATTCGACTTCTTCACTCGATCATCATTTTTGTAAACTCTCTCTAGATTTACAACCTCCCAGCCATACTGAGCAAGAAAGAAGAAAGTAAGTGTGTGTGTTTTTTTTTTATTTCTCCCAGCCTCTTATAATATATACAGCCTTTTCACATGATAATCATTAATATAATGCCAACCTCCAACACATATTCTCTTACCTACAACTGCCTTTGTTCATTAACACGTTTTTTTGACGTACGCCCACTCAGCTGACATAGTGGAGCCTTGCAGCTTATCTTATTAGTCAGAGTACAAGCAAAGGGGAGCGCTTATTATTCCTGCGCAATGCGTGGTTAACCCAGACAATAATTGACGTGTCAACCCTCTTCTTGTATTGTATTACAGCGTTTCTTAATGAGGCGGGCTTTAACTTCGTAAGGAAATGCATTGACCTGGTGGAGATGAGAGGTGAGGCACTCCAGCAACCATTTAAATCTCCAAGCCTTCATCCTTTAAAGAGCTGAAAGTCGCTCGGCTGTGATTATGCATGGCAGTGTGTTTCATTACTGAGCAGTACACCACTTTGCATTACCATAGGTCCTAAGTGTTTATAAGGCCTTTGTTCCCTTGTCAATTTATTTTTCTGTTGCGGTACAGGCATAAATACAATGGGACTTTACAGAATTGGAGGGGTCAACTCCAAAGTGCAGAAGCTGATGACCACTGTGTTTTGTAAGCAGCCTTCATATCTTAAAAAAAAAAAAAAAAAAAACAGATTTTATTCACATTCACATTCACAGCTCACTGTAATTGAAACTAATGAACTAATGCAAACTGTAAAATGAGTGCTTTGAATTATAAGGTTCCATCTGCATTCAGTGTATTTTTCTCGCCTAAGCTCTTTAGTGCTACGTTCTCACATCTCACCAAGGAGTTATTTTGCATTTTCTACAACGTTCCACTAACTTCAGTCTCATGTTGAGCTATGGTACATGAAAATCACAGATGCAGTTTCATACTTCCAAGGTCAGATTATGCCTGAGCGTGCTGTTAATGCTCCTCAAAGTGAGGGAAGAGGTCCTCCTTGTGGCATTGCCGGGGAACAGCCATCTGGTTTCACATTAGCCTGTCATTACCTTGTTAGATGACCCAGGTTAATCCCATTTATTTGCATACATTTCATCCTTTTGAGCACAAACTCTCTGGGTGATTTATTACAGGCGCTTGCTCTCTCTCACATACACACACACACACACACACACAGGCACATGGATACGCTTGTGTGTTTTAGTTCATTCCAAATCAGCTTGTTTATTCTGCTCATATAACAAAAAAAAAAGCTAGTTTCATCAGTGCTTGCCTAGCTAGGCTGAAGAGTGTGTTAGGGTGTAGGTAGTTTGTGGCTTACTTCTTACCGTGGCTTACTTACCATAAAAAAAATATGTTTCTTCTAGCAACCAAGGCACCTGTGGATATGGACCTGGACCCAGACACATGGGACAACAAGACTATCACCAGCGGTCTTAAGAATTACCTCAGGTCAGCTCGCCCCGCCAGCTGTGCCTCCCTAGCTGTCGGGAATCATCATTACCTCCATAATGCCTCTTTATAACCTCCCCGGTGTTAGTCACACGTTCAGCGCTGCCACTGACTCACAAAGACACACTTTGAAAGACCCATGTAACACAGTGAGAAATGGCAAGTGTTCTGCTTTATTCCACCAGGTGTCTCTCTGAGCCTCTAATGACCTTCAAGCTCCACAAAGATTTCATCATGGCTGTCAGTAAGTTGTGAAAAGTTACAAGCAGCCGTATTACCGAGAGGACTGTCTGGCCATGACTCTGGTTTCAAATTCAAAGCATGCGTTTTTTAGTCATGCATGCACACACTGTGTACATTTTACTGGGGAGCACTGCTGCTTTTCATCCAGGTATCCTTGATGCTGAAAACATAAAAAAGAAAAGTCTGCAACTCGGCCATCAACTTTAATGTTGTTCTTCAAATTCATTTGACGCAGACTTTATCTCTTTAGCACCAGAAAGGCAGGAGGAGTTTCAGGGTGAACAAGCCATCAAGTGACATCTTCCAACAAAACATGGAAAGAAACACAGTTTTTTCAAAATCGGACATATTCATAAAGTGACAGACTGGTTGGCTCATTATCCTCAAAAATTTCTTAGTAGTATATTTTATTGTTAGTAGGACTGAACAGGTAATTGAAATATTACTGAAAATTTAAGCCATATAACAGCCATATCTCAGGAGCTGGATGGTTTTTTTTTTGTTTGTTTGTTTAAGATGAAATTTGTTACAAAATGCAAAATGAAGTATAAAAATCACGTATATAAATGAAGTATTGTGGTGCTGCAGAGATGCCGTGGCCTACAAGACATTTTCTAGATGTTAAAAAAAAAAAAAAAAAACATGTTTGGTACAGACCCCCAGTAAATGTCACATCATCATTTTAATTTTTTTTCCAATGAAAAGAAAAATGAAGATGCAAAATTCATTCCCATTAAAATTGTGAATAATATCACAATTGCAGTATGTTTTTGTTTTTGTTTTTTTTTTGTTACCATATTATTCACCCCTAATTGAATCATGACCAGTCTTAATGCAGTGTCTCTCTGTGAACTCTTTATGAACTGAGATATTTCCACTCCAATTCAAAACAGCAGTTAACTGATGGTGGCCTTTTTAGCATGTGTGCATCACTGTCCTGACCACGCTGTCCCCTTCCTCCCTTCCCCAGAGTCAGATGATCAAAACTACAGAGTGTGTGCTGTCCATGCCTTAGTTCACAAGCTGCCCGAGAGGAACAAGGAAATGCTGGAGCTACTAATAAAACACCTTGTCACGTATGTGTTCCTATAATGAACCAGTTACACTGCAGCCCTTGCAAAAAAAAAGCAATTGAGCAGCCCCTGTGATCTATGATCTATGATAGAAGATAAAAATGGTTGAGATAGATTAAATTGTCTTCACACCTCAGAGATACCTTAATGCATTCGGAAGTGCCTCTGAAACTGCCATTACTTGGTAAAGAGCTTGCAGTATAAGCGTCTCAGTGGAGACCCGCGCACTTCATTTCTGTAAAAGGCACGCTCTGCAACTGCTCCACAGCGTTTCCGCCCAGAGCCAGTTCAACCTGATGACCGTGTCCAACCTGGGTGTCATCTTTGGGCCGACGCTGATGCGGTCCCAAGAGGAGACCGTGGCCGCCATGATGAACATCAAGTTCCAAAACATCGTGGTCGAAATACTTGTCGAGAACTTCAACAAGGCAAGTACTAGTTTATCTTTGGAAGCATGCCTGTAGTAGGGCTGGGCAATGTATTGATATATTGATATATTGATATCATGACATGAGATAAGATATTGTCTTGGATTTTAAATATCTTAATATCATGATAAATCTAGTCTTTTCCTGGTTTTATAGGCGACAGACTGCTCAAGCTAGTGTAATACTTATGGTGTAATCTCTAGTGTGTAAATATCTTATGAAAGCACCGATAGTCATCCCTACAATATCATCACAATATCAATATGAAGCTGTTCTGGCAAGTTATTGTAACAATTGATTTGATCATATAGCCCAGCCCTGCCTTGTAGTCGTGTCTGCGGTGTAATGTGTGAGGTCCTGTTGAGTTTTGTTCTGGACCTGAAGTGTCAGGTCTAGATTGTGTAACTGTCTCGCAGCGTGTCACATTAACCAAGTCATACTCCTTGTGCATCTGTAGCCTCAGCTAATGAACGTGATTTTGATTCTGACAGCACTGTTCAGATGACTGTGTGTAAAAATTAATTCTAAATTTAAAAGCCTGATGGAGAACTTTGATGAGGCAAGTAATACTTTGGCTTTGGCTGTTTAATTGTCACATATTGCACACATTATGTATCTCAGAATGTCCTCTACCCTTAATTATGTGCCATGGATGGCCATGTTGTTGTACGGAACTGGTGATGGACATAAAAGAATTCAATTTGTATGGGCTTCAGTGAATGATTTTTGTTTCCATGTGATAGCTATGGTCTAAATACTGTTGTAGAGCCTTTTGCACCTTGCAAAGAGTTCATTTCTGCAGGAGACAATGACTGTTTGCTTTTCCTGGTGTAAAAGACAAATATATTTAGAATTACAGTACAGATGAAAGATTCAAAAAGTCACATTGGTCGAATGCATTGTAATAATCAGTGCTTATGCCTGGAACCGCAGATCTTTCACCAGCCTCCAGACCCCAACGTGCCTCTGCCCCAACCCCAGAGTCGGCCTGGCTCTCGCAGGAACCGGGCCATCTGTCTCTCCGCTGGGCCCAGGAAGCCCCGCAGCCTCTACACCCCGACACTGTGCCTGGCAGATGCAGAAAGTGAGTACCACAGCAGAGATCGTCACCGCAGGTCTTCACGCCTCCGTCTGCCAAACCTCATTAGTGGCCCTTATTAACTCTCAGACCTGCCTGCATGTTCACAAGTGACATCTGACCCACTTCTAATTCTGTAAGGTTTATCAAATAATTTTTTAAAGTGCGAAATCAGAAAACGTTGATGGAAACAGCAAAATTCTGCAAAATTTCCAATGTTTTTGTTGATAAACACATCATGTAGTACATAGTGCTTTTCCATCAGTCCCCAGTATGGCTGGGGACTGATGGAATAGCTTTTTTCATACTTGTTGGTATTCCTATGTTTTAGTTGCCATTTATGATTGTATCACCATTAGCTGGTCCATTACAGTACTGCTAAGTACTGTAATGGACCAGTAATGGATAACAACATATAATTTGTGGACATACTATTTTTTTCATTTAACAACCCCTGGCTCAATTCACTTTGTATTTTTTGTGATATTTCAAAGAATTGCATAAAATTCATTTGACAGTTGACTGGATTATTATGATCAAAATAGTCTTATTAGTGCTGCTGACAAATTATTTGTTGTCAGTATGTTTGTCTGAAAAGGAGCAAGATTAATTCGTAAAACAGATCAAAATACAGACTCCACAGTGTGTGAACAAGATGTCAAATTCAAATTTAGAATTGAAAGCATGCTGCGCACTGGATATTCACCTGGTGCAAGGTTTGTTCCTCTATATTAGTTGTCATGTTTTTATTTAATATGAAAGAAGAGGGAAATACAATTGTGTGTAACGAAAAGTGTGTTTTCAGGAAATTTACCTGCACCCGCTCCAATATTAGCTCTTTTTTCACGTGCCCCCCCAAGGACGAGTGGCTGCTACTTTGATAGCAGCTAATGGGGATACAAATAAAGACTAATCCAAAAAAATCACAGTACTTTTCAGGTTCGTACAGATAATCCATGGTTGTTTTCCATGAGATAATAGTCATTGTATGGTTAGTTATTACTGTTATTACTAGTACGATTCTAAGTTATTAGTATTATTTATTTGTTCGTTGACTTTATTATCCTTCAGTCCATGGCTTGGGTGAACGCTCAATTCTGCACATAGAGCTAGAAGAACGATGTACTCTTTACTCTAGATGTGCATGATTTCTTCAGTCTGAGATACTCACAAACACTGTGTGAACTGTTGCATCTAAACACGTGGACATACAAATGTTGAGTGAATCCCTTCGCTACAGCAAGACAGACCTCAGCCCCAAGACGATGCAGAAAGACAATCTCTAATGTACGTACTGTAGTACAGATATTTTGCTGCAGACAAGATGAATTAAAGCAGCTCCAAATGGCATCAAGGAAAATTCTGCCCTCCTGTTATGTTCATATTTATGAACATCTTTTATGTTTGGGGTCAGTTTGACCCCTGCAGTTTAAACCTCCCCAAAATTATTAGAACTAAAATTGTTACCAAAGTTTATGTGTCAGGTACTTTATGTTTCTTTGTTGATGACCTAAATAGCCCTTTAAATAAAACATAACCTTATACATCCAGTATTCCTATTACACCACTATGGAAAAATATGCAAATCACCATAAAATCTCACTGATTGACCAAAAATTGGAAATATAAATTTTTGGTGTTTTAATGGCTTTATATTATTTCTAAGCACAGATTTTTGTTATTTGTAACCAATGCGTTACAAAGTGTGAACAGGACATTGAAAACATATCATCATGTCAATATAATGTTTACCCGGTAGTGCCCATTACATTAGGAACACTCATTAAATATGAAGCAAAAAAAAAAATGATGTTAATCATTCATTTAGAGACGTTAAACATTGAATGGAGTCAAATTGACCCCAAACATAAAAGGAGGGTTAACGCAGAAATCTTGTGTAATGAAGTCAGTGAACGGGACACAAGACGCTCACATTCACAAACCAGCATTTAAAGCTCTTACTTTGCTGAGTCCAGCTTTCTGCTAGTGCTGTGTTCACTTACTGCTGTTGTGGGGGCAGTTTGATTTTGTATTAAGGTTCGATTCATCACTGTCTGCGGGCACAGCGTGTGGTAAGCGTACGTTCCCAAAACCAGAATTCCATTTGGGCAAATGGGTGAAGCTGCTGGGTCTAAATTAGTGGGACTGAGACGCTTATCTCTGTTGTAGCTTCACTAGTTTTTTAAAATCATAATTATTTTTACATAATAATCTTGCCCAGTGCATCTTTAATAGCACTTGACTTTTTTATTTTCATCAAGTGTTCTTGGTAAAGCAGGACTGCACTTTAAAGAGTAGAGTTATTGCAGAATGCAAAGGCTAAGACCTCCTGCTGCGGAGCGCAGAGATGATCCCACGCTTTGCATTATCCCTCATATAAAAACGAGCAAAGCACATATCTTTCCAAATTAATATTGCCTTCATAACCATATGGGAGTGTCCTCTTGAAGCTATAAAGCTACTCTATAGCCACTGTAACTGCCCCCTCGCTCAGCAGGTTTTAATGAGGGTCTCGTGTGCCCGCTCTCTGGTCCCTGTATAGGTGATACGTTCAGCAGCAGTCGGAGCAGCACCCCTATGGGCAGCATGGAGTCTCTGTCCTCCCACTCCTCCGAGCAGAACAGCTCCTCCAAACCGGCTTCCTCTGCGCAGCTCAAGGACAAACCCCTCACGGGCCATCGCCGAACCCCGTCCCAGCTCTCGAACGGACCCAGGAGCGCCCTGTGCGTCAGCAGCCCTGAGTCCAGCTCCAGAGAGGACGCAGGGCGCACCGACGGAGAGTCAGAGGACGCCCTCAGCCTGTCGTCAGTCAGCGCCACGACCAGGCCGTCTCCTGCACCCAAGAAAGCCCCTCACAGCCGCATTGACCTCAGGCCGGCACAGCTGAACCGCTCTGCCGCCCCCTCCCTCAGATCACTGCAGATCCCTGAAGGTAGAGCAGCCTTAATGCCAGCCCTGTGTTTTCCTGGGGGTAATAAAGCCCATGACAGTATCATTTTCAAGAATGCATTTATCAACAGAATCTTGTTATTCTCTTTGTTATTAGTCTTTGTTCCATCAGCATTTCACACTGTCAAAGTCTGACAGTTTCCCCCTTTATTAAAGCAATTTTCAAACAACAGCACTGCAACCTCACATCAAAAGCAGTTTATGTTCACCCCTGTTGTCTGGGTTGCTCACTGGTTTTGTGCTGTGGGTGTCAGTGGTGTATGTTTTTATGGTTGAATCACAAAGTTTCCCTGTGTCTTGAGTTACTATTGGCATGTCTCTCTCAAGGTCGCGGGAGCTGCTCTGGATCTGTTCAGAGTCTGTCGACACTGGATCCCAAGGAGAGTTTCAAGCCTACTGAACAGCCCGATCTCCCACCCAAGCAAGTGATGCGCCGCAAGATGGAAAGCACATTCAGCAATGGCTACCAAAGACCTGGCTCAGTGTAAACACTTTAAATAAAGCTAAAAAATAGACTAAGGAGAGGACAACAAGAAAGGAGGAATCGAGCTTCCTGGATGCTGATCCTTTGTTGTTGAAATTTGGGTTTTGTGCCCCATGTAAAATTTGAAGGTGCACATTTTATGTTGCACTATCTACTTACACATGTGCAACAGGTGATAAAACTCTCTTTTTTCAGTATTCAGGAAGCTCATTTGCTCATTTCTTGTTTCGACACTGCAAAAGAAAAAACACATTTCCATCTCAACAAGTCACACAGTCTCATATTTAGTCTCAAAATCTTGTTTTTCTTAAGACAAGTGAAGAATTCTTGCAGTGGGATGAGATCATCCCACTTGTTTCCGATGCTAATCAACGTGTTTCCAGAAATTTGAATCAAGTGTCATTTTCTTGATACTCGTAGGCTGATCTGCCTTAGTGTGCAGTTTTTCAACATTTCTGTACTCCCAACAAATTCTTGAAACAAGTGAAACTTCACCGGAAACAGGTTGGATTGTGTCCCACTGGCAGATACGACCACCACTAAAACCACTAACACTAATGACCTCACCACTTATAATAGGTAAGGCAAGGTAGCTTTATTTGTATAGCACATTTCATCAACAAGGCAATTCAGTGCTCATACTAAATGTATAAATGACGTCTTATATTATGGGCATTTTTTGAAGCATTTTGGCCTAAGATAATGTACCAGATATGTAGAGTAAGCCATCAGACTGTTATATCTCCAGCCAAATATTTTTGATCTTGTTCTAGCTATGTGATGTGAGGGCTGTGTGTGTGTGTGTGTGTGTGTGTGTACAGTTTAACTTTCCCTCATAAAACATCTACATGTCAATATGGGCTGACAGCGCTGCTGCAGGAACATCTCTCTCTGCATCTCTCTCTCTCTCTCTCTCTCTCTCTCTCTCTGCATCTCTCTCTCTCTCTCTCTGTTTCTGTTTCTGTCTTCCTCTCCCCTTCTAAGCCTTCAGCCCTCTTGGTCTGTTTATGCGCACTGAGCATGGAGAGGTCTCTGAGATCAGATGAGTATGTGCTTCAAGATTTATGCCTTTTCCCTGTGGTGGGAGAGCCGGCTTTAATTATGCTCTGCCTGCTCCGGGGTTGATGTGACCCAGCAGCAGTCTGCACTTATTCACTTGGGACAAATAGATTGTTTGACTTGTCGTGAAGGAGAAGCCAGTCACACGGTCTCTCAAGCCGTTGCCTTGTATAGCACCAGCCCAGCCAGCCCGGGCCCTGCTGTCCCCCTCGACTGTAAGGATCTCGCTCGCAGGGTCAAGTGCAGGCCTGTTATCTGGTTAAACTTAATTCGGCACCGTGGCCAGGCCGTCTCTGCCCAAGGGAAGGAAACTTCCCCTATCGTGTCGTCACGCCTTTCACCTCGCTCTAAACAATGAGAGCCCTGGCAGGCCCAGGAGAAAGTCCACAGACTTGTTTTGGTTATGACGCCAGGTCAAAAAGGCATTTGTTTCACTGGCAGGCTGCACTGAAGGATACATCCAAATGGATTAAACTGATAACAGAGTATCATAGTAACTCTGCACTGTCTCATCTAACTGCATATTTTGAGACATTTTCCTCTGATTATATAATTTCCCTCATAGTGCCTTTTTTGAAACTGCAGATGTTGATTTCTTTGATGAGTTCAAGATGAGTCTGAGTTGTTTTTTTTATGTTTTTCATGTTGTTTCAGGGTCGCCGCAAGAGCACTGCTTTTTGAAAACGCCTCTTCAGTACAGTCTGCTCCCAGCGGAAGGTACTGCAGCTACGACCGTTCAAAGTTTTACCCAATTAATCGCATACTCATGTCTTTTTTAACACTGGTTTGAAATCTGCCGTGACATACCATGTCTTCACTGTCTTTACAGAGACGCCAAGGCGATGTATTCCTGCGAGGCGGAGCACAGCCATGAACTCAGCTTCCCCCAGGGGGCGCACTTCTCAAACGGTGAGCTCCAACACGTAAAACAAACAGGATGCTTCAAACTGAGGGTTACTTGCACCAGAAGTCCTCATAACAGAGCAAATGGCAACTTGTGTTGGTTGATAATATATTTGAACAATGTATGCAAACAAAGTTTATCATATGCAGGCAGCGCACTCAGCAGGGACTTGGCAAATCCCCAGTGTTGTGTGGAGGCACAGAGTTCCCTGAGCCTCACACCCCCATACACACACAAAAGTCCAAACAGCCCCAGGATTTTTTATTACCTCTTGCCTTTTCCATGGAGCGATGACTTGGCCCACAACCAGGGCAGGCAGGTCACTGTAACCTAGTGATGGAAGGCACCAGCGCCTGTTCCCTCTTAACAGAGCCAGCACAGCCAGCAGCCGAGCCCAACTAACATCAACAAACTCTCCCCACCATTAACACGGCACACACAACATTTTTATGACCCACAGCACTGATAGGCCAGTCTCTGCCTCTGCATCTGCATCACTTTGATTGTTTTAGATGATCATTTTTAGTGTTGTTTCTTGTATCGTTATGGTGTGTCTCTCAGGAGTGATTAACGTATTGGCAGTGTGTGTGTGTGTGTGTGTGTGTGTGTGTGTGTGTGTGTACCTGAGCAAGTGAGCCTGCTGTCCTGCCTGTTGAAATACTCAGTAGGGGTCTAATTTATAGAGCAGTCTGACCCAGAATCTTCCATTAATGCTGATTATTCTTGCCAAAAGGAGTCTTCTTTTTTTCTTGTATTATCTGTTCAATGTAGGTCAGGGAAGTGGTGTTGCCAAAGACGGTCTCAGGGTTTATACAGGAGCTGGACATCCTTGAAAGTGCTTGAAAGTGCTACAAATTAAACTTGAAACTTTGCTGTTGTTGTTTTTTTCTTTTAATGTGTCTCCCCTCTGTAGAATGCTCCCACTAAACATAATGTTGCTGGTTTATAGCACAATAACATCTAATTTAATGTGATGAAGAGGTAAAATAATCATTTTCAGTGTGTATATATATGTATGTGTATCTATCTATCTGTCTATATCTATCTCTATCTATATCTATATATCTATATCTATATACATAGATATCTGTATACAGTGGTGGAAAAAAGTTTTTGGACACCCTTAAAATTTTACACAATCTCACAATCTCAAATATTATCATGAAATATTTGTGGAAAAATCTTTTTTGTGTTTCAAAAGGTGTGGCTGCATTAGACAGATACAAACAAATACAAATGATATTTTTTTGTTTACAAGAAAAAGTAACAAAACTAACTTCTTGACAGTGTAATCTTTCTCTTCAGGCGTCTTTCCTGCGTTAGGTTCCTTTTTTTTAGCCATTTTTGTGTCTAAAGAACTTTCAGATGTGCTGCTTTATACAGACACCAAGCTTGGCAACAAAAATTGTGTTTTTTAATAAAAAGAACGACCTTCATCACTGGTACCAAAATGATCCAATACTCATAATTTCTTCATGTATTTTTATGGAACCAATCAATTTTAAGTTTTTAATGGCTTTTATAGGATTAGTTTAGTATTTTGGCTGTGACTGGACTAAAGGAAACTGCACTTGAAGAGACCTAAGAGTGATTCTTAATGCAATATTTCACAAATGCATGGGGTGTCCGAAAACTTTTTTCCACCAC
>OMLB01002309.1:14306-24487 GCA_900302555.1 Myripristis jacobus
TTTAAATTTGCATTTAAATGCCAGAATCACCAGGGTCTACGAGTTCTATTTAAAATCTGACATTTTGAAGTTAAATTTTAATGACATTTAAGACTGATTTTAGGGCAAATCATTTTTTTGTTTGTTTGTCAGCACTGCAGGTAAATATAAACGTAAGGACTGCATATTTGGTCCAATGCAGAGGTATAGTTTAAGTACAAATATGGAAGGTTATTAACAAGGTGATTGTATGAACTGTTATTACTGTTTCTTTAAAGGTTAAATACCAAACTGGTACTGTAATAAATCTAAGCGGGAATTAATTTTTTTTTGTTGTTGTTTTCTTTTGTTTTTTTGTTTACCACAGAACAGACAGATAAGTACAAGAACCTGAATTGGATTTCTCTCTAAAGGTAAATCTGAAAGATAAGTATAAAGTAAGTTTTGTTCACCTATAATCTGTCTTGTTGTGACCTGTTTTATGCATCAGAGTCCCTGATCTAAGATTATTGTCTGCCATAGGAGACAATAAAGCCGTGGGTCCCGACCCCGTCCTCAAGGCCCCCCCCGCCCTGCAGGTTTTTGTTCCAGCTCTATTCTTGCACACCTGACCCGAATTACGGCCCATGCACCTTCATGCACCTTCATGCTCAGGTGGATATGTGTCAACCAATCAGCATGAAGCCATTAAAAGGATCAGGTGTCAGGGTTAGGTTGGGAACCACTGCAGTAAAGTAACCTTGACTTGACTCTGACTAGAGAACATCTGAGCAGGTCAGTATAAAGGTAGTATTTGTGCTTGGGTCAGCAATAGGCTTCATGTTTTATAACATCAGGAAAGCTGACTGATGCGTAAGAAAAAGAAACAAATTCCAGACTACTTATTGACTTTTACGGCCTAATATTTATTTTAAAGGGTAATTTATAACATTGCGATGATCCTGAATAAATGAAAGAAAGTGTTCGTGTGGTGCTATAGAAATCTGTGCATGACATTTGGCATTCAGAAAGCATGCCTCCAGCTGGGATCTGTTCCAAACTTTACTGTAACAAAAAGCTCTAACAGAGTTATGCGCGGCAAAGCAGAATAATGAGTGTACATGGCGAGCGCTGGGGAGAGCGTTCAGCAGTTCAGTGTTGAGATTGAGCGAGCCACCAGCTAGAGTCCTCAGTGTGACTCGCTGATTCTTGGTATGAATATTTAACGAAGCCGAGGAGACCCAGGGAAAGGGTGGAGATTATATAAAGAGCATCTGAGGTGAATAATGAATGAGATCCAGCAAAGGGTGGGACCATGTTTACTGACACAAGACTGACTAGATTAATCTGTGGAGTGTTAGAACAATTGCCGCAGTGTACAGTGAGTGTCGGGTGTGGAAAACGTTTCGAACGCAGGCTCCCTCTGTGAAATAGACCGACCAGGTGAATCCAGGTGAAAGCTATCAGTGTATTACTTTCACCATAATCCAGGGGAATCCACATCTAGCTCTTTCAAATCCACCTGGACCATGGAGGGTGGATATGGATGTATACAGGGTGGCAAAAGGTTAAAGGAGGAATTTTAAACCAGTGGTGCTCAGATGTGGACCAAGAGTACCGCTGGGTTTCTATCCTTCCAGTGGAAAATCAGTCACTTTTCCACCTTTTTCCACTATTATTCCCTACGTAAAACATCAAGTCATGTAAACAGCATATTCCATTTGGATATTCCATATTAGGGCTTTTTTTTCCCAAATGTAGCATTTTCAGATTAAGACATGGGATATGCTGATATTATTGGGGTTTTGATTTTAACTATGCCTATGTGTAAAAACTATTGTTTTTTGTTTTTGTTTTTGTTTTTTTACTGCAGGTTGCAACACACAGCATTGTTTTTTTACAGTCAGTTCTGTGTGTTGTAATAAACCAACCAGCCAACGGTTTGCAAAGCTGGGGTGGAGATGCATTCACAAAATAAAGGCCCACAATTCCGGTTGCAAGGAGAGACACTTCTACTTTTAAACATCAAGAAAAACTTGGATATCAACTGGTTTTTGGATGTGCGCAAATATCGCAACACTGACCTTTTCAATAAGGTGGTTGAATGAATGAAAGAGGGAGGCTGTGTCCGGAGAATGCATTCATTTGCCATGTAAACGCCCTGGCAGGGATGTTGTCTTTTTTGAAATAAGGGCAAAAAACGAAATATTTTCTGCATGTAAATGTAGTGAGTGATTAAATAGCTAGACTAAAATCCAGTAGGTCTGTGGGGCCTGACTGAAAACCAGCTCTGTTTTAAGCTTTGACACAACTGAGATGTGGATTGAGCAAACAGGGCTGCAGCTCAATATTGCTCCTTGTGTTTAGTTTACTGATTGGTTGTTTGTGTGTGTGGGGGGAATGAGAGATTTGAGTGATTGAGTGTGTAAGCAAAAGGGGAAGAGAGAGAGAGAGAGAGAGAGAGGAATTTGTGAGGCCAGAGTGCAGGTTGACCTGATTTGGGGTCACGGTGTTTGGGTAAACAGATGCTCAGGTGAAAGCTGCCAGACTCTGCTGTGTGTTATAATCTGTCAACAAAGGCTGCCTGCCTTGCCTCTGCGCTCCTGGGTCCAAACGCCCTCTGCCTCTCCCTGCCATTTTGAATCATGGCTCTTCCTCTTGACCAAATGCTTGTCACGTCTATTTCAGTTTTCTTAAAAAAAAAAAAAAAAAAAAAAAATCAGAATTGCAGCATTCTTGCAATCAGCTCCGGACTACTCTTAATTTCCCATGGATTAACTTTGCATATGCTTTGGATTATTATGTATAATTGTTTTGCATAATTTCCCTTTTTGCAGAGTTTGGTCTGTATCATGACTTGCTACCATCTAAATTCTATTCTATAAAGGTCCTTTTTTATTCACATGACCTCCATCTGAATATGTAGATGGCTTACAATGCACATTATGCTCTCAAACCGGACTGTACATTTGTGTGAATCAGGCAAAAATGATTGCACCTTAAATGTTGTTGACAGGAAGTTGAACATGTTTTTATTCATTTGCTTTTATCATATTCTTAATTATTGTACACTGAGCAATATCACAAATCACTCCTCATTCCCTTTACATTACATACTTATACTTTGGCCTCCTAACTAATAGCATCTTCAGCTAGTACAGAAATGATTGTGAATTTTGTTCAGGTTTCTATTTTTATTCTTATTTTATTGTCTCTGCATTGTGAAGCCCTTTATAACGCTGTGAAATGGTGTTATACAAATAAAAGTCAACTTGCCTTCACTAAAACAAAGCTAGCTGTGTGATCTGAGTCTAGCTGTGCCTGTTTGTTTCCGATGAGAAATGCTAAAGAGACGTTTCAGGAGAGCTGACAGATGTAGAAACTCTCACACAATAGGAAAAGTACCTTGGGAGGGAAGTAGTTTAAATGTCACAATAGTGTCATTTCAATTCATCTGTTCTTCCCAGTTTTTCTAAGAAAACCCGCTTTACCCACCATTCAGCAAACAAGCTTCCAGCAGGCTCCTGCACTGCTCTGCTGCCTTTTTTCTGCCTCTATATCAACACAAATCCCTGTCAGTGTTTTCTTTTCTCTCAACTCAGCCTTTTCCTCTGTGTATTTCTCATGCACACAAAGTCTCTTGAAAGTCGCTTTCACTTTCTTCCAATATGTGAAGCAAACACTTTCATTTGTTAACACCTTACAGCTGACAGTCAAAATATTTTCCTCTGCAAGAAAACACGTCTCTCGACACCCGGCAAAGCCCATCTACTAGATAATCGTGGTCGATTTGAATTTAAATGACTCTATGATCGCCGCCTATAATTATTTCTTGGAATCACAACATTCTGACAAGTGATTGGAAATATGCCATACAACTGCTCCTCCAAGACGGTTATGTTTTATTACCTCTTCTCTAACCCGAGGACCATCATTTTCACAAATTAGTTTTATGATCGCTAGTAGAATTCTAAAATCACCTCTTCCCTTCTTGATCTTCTTCTTCAGCTCATTCTAGTTTGCTCTTAACTGAACAGAAACCCCTTCAACCTCTCTATAGCTCTTATTTTTATTCTTTTATCAGTTACACGATCCCTCTAGGGTCAGAAGAACAGCACTTGCTTTTAATGTTGGTGCTCAAAGACGGGAAGCTTGCTCGATTCCTGCACTAATGAAAAAGCGCTCTGAATAAAAATGAACAAATGTAAAATGTAAATTTGGCCTTACCAGCCCACTACCTAATGTTTAGAGGAGCACAGAGAGGTCAATGAAAGTTCACCTTGTAAAACACAATTCAGAGTTTATTGTACAATCAGGATAGTCCATTCCACTGGGTCATTAAAACTTGCATCAACATATAAACGATCACACTGCTAATATCACCGGGCAAAGTGACATTATTAGAGATTATTACAAACACCTCTACAGGGAGAAAAAGTGGCTCTGGTTTAGTGTTGTTTGGCTCCAGAGTCAGAGCCCTTCAGCATAACAAGACAACAACACTGGTCTTTAAAAAGATTTTTTTTTCAAGTTGCATCAAAATATTTACACATAAAAAACATAAAAAATATTTTTTTCAAAGACTACAGTGTAATTGGAGTGAGAGGGAGAGAGATAAAGAAAGAGTGTGCGAAAACGTATAGATGGCATGAATATTTGACTGTTGCACACAATCTGGCCAGACTGCTGAGGAGGGAGACACTGTAATGTTTTTCATAAACAGTGTGTGTCCAGCACACACAAACACACTGTATGTACACACGCACACGCAGTCCCTGAAGAGAAATGAGGAAAAAGGACGTTGGAGACCCTGGCTGGCTGTATTTCAACATGTGTTTGCACATGCACGCTCACAAATTACAAAAGTTTGTCGATACAGCATTGTCAAAAGATGGAGGACAGAGAGCGGAGAAAGAAAATACAGTTGACAAGACTAGGCATGAAACAAATTTTTCTGCCTCCTAGCCACAGTGACTGTCGCACTCCAAATTTCACTTTCAGCAATTTTAACAGCCAAAACACATTTTTAGAATAGGATACAATCTCCAACTGATTCATTTCCTGTTTCAGTGGCTGTTAGCGAAGACAAACTGAACTGCCGCAGCCAAAATGTAACCAGCATCTGTCTGGTAGCTGGTGTTGATTTCCAGCCTGGTGGCGAAGAGTCAGAGAGAAAGAGGAAGGCGGTGCTAGGAACATTTCCACACACACACAGCCAGGCTCCCTCCAAAGAACATGTAGAGCAGGTTCTTGACCTCATGAGTGACCTCGAAGCCAAAGCCCTCACCGATCACCACATGCCACGAGCTGCCAAACTTCTTGTCCATGGACTCTTTGATCATCTTCGCTGCACTCTGGGAGAGAAAGACAGAAAAATAACCAACAAGGGTTTATAGCGAACAATGTATAAGAACATGGATTGAAGAATGAAGACCATGGATTTGGTTAAGGACTTCAAGCTTTATATACTCAATAAAAAATTACTGACAAAATTACCCATCTCAGGAGAGTGAGTGTGATTGTCTTGCAGGAACCGGTATTTACAGACACAGATGGCATTTCTGACAACAATTTCTAAACACGTACACTGACATCTACACAAGCAAAGTCTGTCAAAAAACCAAAACACACACACACACACACCTCATTGTTGGTGGCAAACTTCTCACAGGCTGTCACACACAGCTCCATGGTCTCCACCCTCATTTCCTCTGGCATGTCTGTGTGCTGCAGACAAACACAGTTAATGATGATCGCCAACTCTGTCTGAAGTTCTGTCACTTTGTCTCTCTCTCACTCACACACCCATCTTTACTGTACAAAACCAGTGGTTATCAAAGAGCTACATTTGAGTACTGCAGGGGGTACGTGAGATTTATTTTTAAGAGTTAACTGAGATGTTAATTTAAAAAATATCAGTCATGCATAATTCCTAAAATAATTAGCCAATGCTATAATAAGTTCAATAAAAAATGTAAGTTTGATAAACCACATTTTATATTCAGTATTCTATCCAGGTTTCCTGAGGGTGTCAAATGAGTGTGTTCATAGTTAAAATATGTTGCTGTGGTCATCGAGTGAGGATGTTTGTTCACTATGAGCAGGAAGCCAGGACAGAACAAATATCCAGAAAATGTGATTTGTGGTTGAAACTTAGCAGCGATACAGCTGAACTCAAGGAGAAAAAAGTAAACATGAAATCAAAAACAGAGCCAACAAAATAGCCTACGTATGAGATTGTTGTTCCAGATGGTGCTCTACTGTACTTCTATGTAGGCTATTTTTCTATACTTTTTTCCCACTGGTTAGGTGGTACTTGGTAGGGGAAAAAAATAGATTTATTAATATTTATTCATATAATATTAATATTTCAAAGGGGTACATTAATGAAAATAGTTTGACAACCTAAAACTAAGATTCAAGGTTATTTATGATGAAGTAATGGTTACGATTGCCTTAGCTAGTAAAGTTGCATTTTTACAGGTAAAGGATGTGCATCAGACGTTATGCTGACATGCAATGTAGAAGTCTGTCAATTGGGGTAGTTTGCTTATATTCCAAACCAAGTGAATTTATACCTTATCTTCTATGTGATTCTGAGAACTGTCTGGCTACTTTACTATCATGACTGATGCATGTAAGCCTCCATGTCAGTGTGGCAGCCATGGCCACTTCACCAGCAGCAGCCAAATCACAGGCACATCAAACCTGCAAAGGCTTACAACTCATCACTTGCAAACACGTTTTAGATTTCTGTCATTACAGAAAAAAAGACTGCTCTTAAATGCAGACAGGGTGTTGTTGTCATGATGTGTCCCTGCTTGATATTTCCCCTCCGTTGCCCCAACTCCTACCCTGATGAGAGGGAAGCTGTGCAGCCTCTTGTAGTCGGCCTCTTCCTTCTTGCCCTCTCCAGTCGCAGCCATTCCGACTTCTAGAAAAAAAAAAAAAAGTCGTGACATTACATCAGGCTTTAAAAGAAAACTACCCAACCGCTGCCATGCTGTCTGGTTTTATTGGCTACTGAATACTACACACACAAACACCTTCTGATGAGCACAGACGGCTAGCATCACCGTTACAAGCCCAAGTGTTTTATTATAGTTACCGTTAGCCTTATAACAACACTAAGTAACCGGGGCGACGAGGCTAACATTAGCTAAGGTGATGTTAGCAAGCTACATCTGTCCTCTCTACCAGAGTGGCTGGTTATCAGTTGGAAAACACTGTCATACATTACCTCTTATCGATGTTTTAACCTCATTTCTCTTGGTTCATGTCACCTTACACGCAAGCTTTGTCAGATTAGTAAAAGTCTCCGGCTCGCGTTTGCTCCTTAGCATAGCTTAGCTAGGTCGGTTAGTTAGCATAACGTCAGATAGCAGCGACAGCACTGCCGGCTGATGTTTTTTTTTAAAATTCTGGCAATTCCAACTTACATGTGAATAAATTCGTTTTCAGTGTTGTTATCTTGGTTTGAACTGGCAACGTTTCGTGCTACTTACGTGGCTTTTGTGAATAACTTTAGAGTCCCGGAGCGGTTGTTAAGGAGACATTTTAAACAAGAGATGCCCTTACAGGGGGAAGCCACGCCCACTCGGGGTTAGCGTCGTTCCTATTGGCTGAAAGTTTGTCAATCAACTGAATGGAACCTGGTCCTGAAGCACCTTACACATCTCCTAAAATGGATGGAGAAAGGCTTCACATAGACAGATAGACAGAGTTTCTCCTTAAAATGAACTTAAACAGTCAGATCTATGTTCTATTCTCTTCCATAGACTGTTACATGTGTTTTTATTCCTTCATTTGTAGCCTCAAAGTTCATTATATTTGGTTGTATTTGGTTCCACACGCTCTGTCCAAAGGAGAATTTACAGTGACAGACTGACAAATAACTAAATTGGATTCCATGGGTGCAAAACTGTGCACATAAAAATTCCTAACTCGGTAAAAACACTACAATATCCATAATGCTTTACAACACAGTGCTGTTTTTGTTTTTTTGTTTTTGTATTATTATTCTTATCATTTATTTTATTTTATTTTTTTCTTTTCAGTCAACCAGGCCATCTTTCCCTGATACAAATAATGAAGTGTTTTGCACCAGATTGTAATCACCATTCAAGTGTCCACAGTTGTACAGCAATTCACAGATTTCCCAAGAGAGGGATGCCTATGCAAAGCTGCTCTGGTTATGTCACTGGTCTGAAGACAGTGAGTCTTACAGGTATTGTAATAGGAATAATAGACACTCTATATGATAACAATCCCATACTGGAGTGTTGTTTCAGCACATAAAAGATGTGTCACGTTGCCAAATAAATTGCCAGCTCTGTTCAGGTCGATTCTTTTCTATTGTATTCTCTTCTGTTGTTATGCCTCTAGTCTAGTGAGCCTCCAGCAGAGCAGGCTGTGTGTTTCTGCTGCCTTTTCTGGCTTGCGAGTAAAAACATTTTCTATCCTTTCTAATCAGCCCTCTAACTGAATCTGACCCACATTCTGCTGCAAACATCTGGGTGGAATCCCCAGGTGGAGAGTTTTGACCCAGAATTATCACTACACACACACACATACATGCACGCACGCATGCACACACTTACAAAGATCTGAGGGTCAGAGATGCCCATTCTCTTTGAAAGTTTTTTTTTTTTTTTTCTGAAGTTGTGCATTTAGCCTCACACACCAGCTGTATAACATGGCACAACCATCCCTCATACCATCTGGAGTAATTTAGTTTCTGAAACAACTCCTGTTCAATACTGGATTAGAGTGGATTATCATTCCCTGGAGAAGCAGACAAACAGATCAAATTGTAATCTCTCTCTCTCGCTCTCTCTCTCTGTGTTTCTCTTTTTCTGCACTCAGGCTGTGGATGCAGCATCGCAGCAACCACAGATAGTCTATGTTATTCCCAAATCACATGACTGAACTCATACATCCCCTGCCTGTGCCAAGTGTGTCGGCTCAGAGACACAAAGAACCATTAACTAATTGTGCAGCAACAGATTAGGATTGTGATGAAATGGGTTGGCAAGGTTTTTGATCAGCCCAATTGACCCAGTTTGGTTACGACATCACTTCAAGAGCCAGATAGATGAATTCTACGTGCACTTTGTGTGTGTATGTGTGTGTATCTATGTATGTATGTGTGTGTGTGTGTGTGTGATGCAGCTTCCTTTCTGAATCAATTTTAACTGCCAGTGGCTGCAGATGAAGCTTTTTCATTAGTTCCACAAGCCAGAAATAAACTGAACCACAAGTAGTGAGAAAATGGAAAGAGGAAATAGAGTGATCAATAAAAAAAAAAAGGAGCTTGGAGACAAAAAAGCGATCATGACAAAGATGCCCGTGTCTGGTTGTGTGCACTTCACATCTCGGATCAAGTGCCAAACAGCCTCTTGTGAGAGAAGGACAAAGAGACCACCCATTAAATACATAAGTGAGACATATATTTTTAAAAAGTGAGAAATTTAATTAAAAAAAAAAAGAGTAGGGCCAGAGGTAAGGTAGTCTTGCTGAAAGGAGAAGGGCAACAACAAGGAAGAAGAATGCAGAGAAAGAGGTGGAGGTTCACAAATAACAAGACAAATGTGGTTAGCTGGTGTCAGCTGGAGGCGAGAGGGATGAAAGAGAGGAGGAGGTGGTGCTGAGATGAGACCTTGAGGAAAATAGTCATCATGAAGAGAAGAGGAGGGAAGTATCTGTAAGAGCTTAAGCTGGGGCCAAAGCTGAGATCTGAGCAAAAAAATGTCACTTTACGTCCGGTGAAGAATATAATGAGACTGAATCAGAGGAAGCAGGTTTCGACAGCAAAAATCGCTGGAGGGGAAAGATTGACTCATGGAGAAATTACAGAATGTAGTTACTGCCGTTAGGGGAGCTAGACATGAGAGGTGAACGGGTGCAGTGATAGTAAGAATAAAAATCATTAATCATTTTTTTCTCTTTCCATAGTAACCAGAATGCTGAGTCACAAGGATGCACCAAGCTCGTGTTCAGGGGATGAAAAGAGACTGAGAAACGTTTTGAGAGGGACGAGGATTTGATGTCAATATCAGTTATTTATGAAGGGGGAGAAAGAGGCAGTGTGTGTGTGTGTGTGTGTGTGTGTGTGTGTATGGGAAAAGCGTTGCGGATGGCGGGGTCAAGCAAGGATTTCTGTCATTTCTGCCTGAGGGAGAGGTAATTAAGATGCATCTATTATTCAGCAGCAGAGGAAGTGA
>OMLB01002314.1:18280-44322 GCA_900302555.1 Myripristis jacobus
CTTTGGAGAAGCCTCTGGGTGCCAGGGAGAAGTGAGGTGAGGTGGAGAATACATCCAATCTCTCTCTCTCTCTCTCTCCCTCATTCGCTCTCTCTCTGCCTTTGCACTCATCAGCAACAGATCACCCGTTAGCACTGCATCATTTACTGTAGAAAAGCTAAGAAGCAGCTGTGATACTGGCAGTTCAGTGGCATTCTTAAATGCCTTAAAGACCTAATTCTGGATTATTTTGTTGGCCTGGTAGTGATCAGAAAATAAACACAGCTCTTTGTCATACAACGAAGAGCACTCCGAGGATTTGAAGCGTTTCGTTCTGAAACGAGATATCTGCACTTGGAAGAAAAAAGAAAAGAAAAAACACTAGGCGAAAAGCACGTTATGGATTACTATTAAATTATGGGTTAGTTCTAAAATGGTCATCTCAAGTATTATATTACTTTTGTGATTATTTTTCCCACTAACAACATATTATAAAGGATTGCATTTTAACTTTCATTCATCACATTGCAGTTACTGTTCTGTTAAAAATGTCTTTATTTGTGTTATTCCAGAATGGGATTTCAATTCCATTACTATGGAAAATTTAACACTTCAAAAATCAGGTGACAGAGAAGCAAGTATGGTCAGAGACAGGCAAAACCATCTGGGTGGTCCTGATCATGTGTTGTTTTTTTTCTTTAAGATATTGATTCTCAGCAGGAGGAATATAATCTTATGTGAAATGGAGGTTGACCCCGTCCACTCTGCCTCCTCATTTTTCATCCTGTCTGCTGACAGCTACCAGCAATTTAATTTTACACAGCCGATAAACCATGCATTAAAAGACAGACAAAGACGCAGTTCCAATCGCCACTTCAGGGGATATTTTGGTGTTTTCCTTTAACTTGCTTCCAAGCAGGTTTGATCTCACTGCAATTACAACTAACATCAGTAACGTTGCAGATCTTTATTTATCAAAGATGACATCCAATCAAGACGATTTCAGTAAAAAACACTTCAAGTCAAGCAAATTCAAATGAATTCAAATGAATGTTTCAACACATTTAGAATCATAAATAGGATAATGTAATGAAGAGAAAACACACTACACACACACACACACACACGCACAGGTGAGAAAGAGTGAGACAGCTAGGGCGTGTTATATGTAAGACTACGTACGGAAGCCCTAAGAGGCCATACCCTAAGAGTTATTTTTAAATGTCGTTATCTTTAGATCATAAGTTAATTATTTCATTATCTTGAGCTAATAAACTTGTTTTCTTGTGATAATGGGTTAAATTGTCTTGTTATCTCCAGAAAACAAAAGGCTGATTTCTCAACATAACAAGATAATTCATCACAAGAAAATGGGTTTTGTTTTCTCGAGCTCACAGAATAATTATGGAGGACTTGAAAATGAGTGTCTGGTTCATTAGATCACACCTGATTTCAGGGTAGTAATGCACTCATACTAGTTATTACATAATCACTGTCACAGAACAGCACTCACTGAAGAAGTTTGAAGAGACATGCACTCAGCGGTGGCACATCTCACAAACTGCAATGTCCTACAGCCAGAAATCAGACTACATAGCAGAATTTCTGATACTAACAAAACCACAGAAATCTGATCTCTTCAAAATTAGATTTGTGCTCCTTTCATATGTGGACAGATAAAAGTTCATTTGATTTTTTGCTACTGAGCACACTCACCTCACATCATCAGAGCATCATCATTCACTGTCAGCAGAGGTTGTCAAAACAAAACATGAAGGACAGCAGCGACAGGAGGACAGCAGGCTGCAAATTTAGTTGATATGGAAGATGTCCAAGTCCTTTTGTGCCTTCACATCCTCAGCCTTGAGCTACCCAACTATCATCAATTCCACTGTTACCACAGCAAACATTACAAAAAATAATGCCTGCACTGCTGTCTCACTCATTGTAATGATGAACTGATCGGTTATGATTCCTCCCCATAGTCATAACAGTCATCTGACAGGCTGAATGTTGTTGAGTGATCGAATAAACTAAACACTCATTTTCAAGTCCTCCATAATTATTCTGTGAGTTGGAGAAAACAAAAGCTTGTGGTAAATGTTCCTGTTATGTGGGGTTTTCTGAAGATAACAAGATAAATTAACCCATTAATATGAGAAAACGATAATGGATACAATGATTACTTTGTTATCTTGAGATAAAATAATTAACTCATGATCTCAAGATAACAATATTAAAAAATAACTGAATATACGGCCTCTTAGGGCTTCCATACTTAGCCTTAACCATAACTTTACCTAAAACCTGTAAAGTGTCTCATTATCTTGAAATCAGCCTTTTGTTTTTTTCAAGATCATGGGATTATGAACCCATTATTATGAGAAAAGTAATTATTAACTCATAATAATGACAACAAAGTAAAAGCGAATAATTAACTTGTGATACAGCATTAACAAAATAATTGAATGTATGGCCTCTTGAGGCTTCCATAGCTAGGTGATCAGCTATGCTGATGATCTGTTTATGCAAATGTCCCAGGAGTGCTGATCTAGGTTTGGCTATTAAAATTTTAGCTTATTTATTGTGATTTAAAAGTGTATGGAGGATAGATTAAAATGAGGACCCTTTAGACTTAACTGACAAAAAGCAAAAAACATGGAATAAGCAGATAAATTGATAGTTGAGTCTGCATGGTTCTCAACATTGGACCAATTCACTAATTATACCTTTTTTGTGAGTTGAGGCTTAATACTTTACCTCAGTCTTCACCCACCATTCTTGCATATTTCCTCTTTATATTTCCCCTTGAAGAAAGAGCTGACCTAGGTTTTAGAGAGTAACGCAAAAGTAGTCCATAATCTTGTGCAGAGCAACAAGTGGCTCATTATGCATCCATAAGATAGAAAAGACAACACAAAGGTAAACGAATGCCTGCTAATACATTTATGTCGTGTTATTTTGTAATCTTTAACATACTGAAGTATAAAGTCTGAGGGCTTTTATTTGTAAGCAGCAAAGTATCATTTTCTGGATTCCGTCCTTTGCCTTTGGGGAAAATGAGAGGGGTGGACAAAGTGGTGAGAGACGATTACCATCCTTTGGAAGCCTCGACAAAAGTGGCTTTCCACTTGTGTGAAAGAGCTGGAAGAACAAATGGCAACTGGAACTCATCACTGTGAAACTAAACTTTGGTGACAGCACACACATGGCAGCCAGAACATTCCTGCTAACATATTTGCAAGTGGTAATTATGTACAGTACTTGAACATTAATTCCTAAGTGAAGCCAGGCTTTCATAATAATGCTGATACAATATATACCATCTGCTGCAAAAAAGGATTTTGTTTTCCGTGTTCCTTTTCAAAGGAATGACAAACTAAAATGCACATCTTAATTAAAACTTTAAAAAATTATTATTATTGTGTGTAGAGAGCGTCATGAAGCGATGAGAATCTGAAGTCCTGTTTGCGCACACACACAGGCCTGGCAGTGGATATCTGCTGAGTCAGCTCAGGACACAGGGTGGTTCTACTGTCCCCTGCCCCATCTGACTCTTCAGCTGCACCTGTCATCCACCAAGGGTTGTTGTGGTTTTACATTTTTCATTATGTTTTGACCTTTTATTTTCAGTTTCAGATTGTTTTTAATTAGTTTTTAAAGCAGGTTTGCTAGTGTAGTGTAGTTTTTATTGCTTGAAGGTTAGAAAAGTATTGTGCCATAAAACCAAAAGATCAAACCATTTAAAAAGATATTTTCACCGAGCACAGATGAAAAACTGAATAAACCGACAAAGACACTAAAGACGCTTTCTCTACAATTTTAGTTTATTTTCATTTGTTTTGTAAACACACTACAGTTTCAGTTCATTTTTTTGTAAAGCCTCTTTTTCATTTTTACTTCAGTTCTTGCGGTGATGTGTTTAATGTCCTCACGACCACTGCCAACTACATCACCGCCTCTACTTTTGCTTCTTCGTAGCAGGTCCGTTTTTACGACCTCCTTCACTGTTGCCATGTTTGTTGTTATCAGAAACTTGCCTCTAGTGGATATATTGTTTAACATCCACACCAACATAAAGGAAGCACGGAAGCATGTGGACAGAGACGGTTACATCGTTTGAAACAGGCCTATTTATTTTCATACGTGAAGGGAGAATAAATGAGCCTTCACCAGGGTCCAGACAATACTGTTACTAGAGTGTGGATACCTGACCCGAGCCTATCGGGACCCATCGGGTAAGGACAAAATTTAAAAATTATGTTCAGTTTCAGGTCAGGTTTGGTCTCCTTGGTGTTATTTCAGTGAAGCTCTAGTGTAAAATAGTGTAAAATAAATAAAAATGATGGACCTACTGTCTGTTATGGGCAACTCCCTGTATAGTGCTAGAGATTACGTTATGACACTGAAGGCAACACGTAGGCTATTTCAGGGAGTAAATGTAACCTAGTGATGGAGGACAAGCAAAATCTCAGGCTCGGATCGGGTTCAGACACACAACAAACAGAATGGCTGTTGGGTTCGGGCTCTGATACTATTCTCCTGTCTCAGGTTGGGTTCAGTCAAAAATATGTGGGCTGATCTGCACTCTAAGTGGAGCCACTAAAACAACATTTTGTTATTATTTTCTTTCTGGAGCTCTCAAATGTTGGTGGATGATGAAGATTGTACTCACAAATACTATTAACATCAAAATCACCATTTTTACTGTACACTGTACACTTTAAGTGCACTTTTGCAGCAGGTTGCACATAAATAACAAGGGACAAAAGTGAGCAGTCTAGTTCTGGTGTAAAAAGAACATAAAAAATAAATACACAGAGATCATAACAGTCCTCAGACTTGACCAGATTCAAAGTCAAGCATGTCGGTTCAGCGGTGCACTTGAACATTATTGTCAGTGAGCACCATCCCTCTCTTTTCTGTTCATAACTACACACTTTCAC
Source organism: Myripristis jacobus (assembly GCA_900302555.1). NCBI lineage: Eukaryota > Metazoa > Chordata > Actinopteri > Holocentriformes > Holocentridae > Myripristis > Myripristis jacobus. The sequence goes on from OMLB01002314.1 coordinate 23,206, forward strand.
TGTTGGGTCTATTAACCAGTGGACACTCTGTGAGCTCTCTCATACACCGAGCTGAAAACCCTTGTTTATTTCAGTGCTCATATTATCCAGCAGGGCTTCAGTGGACTCAGGGATGATGCAAACATACGTATGCGCATGGCTGCAAGTGATTGTTTGTCTAAGCGCTATAACATGAGGCCTATTGAAAGGGAGTTAGAGAGAGGGAGAGAGAGAGGGAGAGAGAGGTGAGATTATTCCCATACAGACTGGAGAATAATGAGGTTTCAGAACCTCATCCACTTATCCACAACTTGGTTTGCCAGTGCAGCTGGTCCCCAGTTTGATTGCTGGATCTAGTATTAGATACATAGCGCCAGATGAGTGCTATTTTGCCCTGCAGCCTAATTGCAATCCATTCTCTAAAACAGTAGCAAGCCGGGGGAAAACAACAATTTCATGTACATTTCAACAGTCACAGACTCTCTACGCCACTGATGATTAGAAATACATAATGAGCACAGTAATGGAGATCCTGCAGAGCAAAATGCCCATAATATAATGACCCATTACATTTTTGGCCAACTATTTTAATATTGGAATTATCACATTTACTGATAATCACACCGATCTCGACAGCAGCAGGACAATGCGTAGTTCAGAAACCTCTGGCTACAATTAACTCCTGTGAGCTGGCTGACCATATTGCATATGTTTTCAGATGGAGAGTTTGGATCAATAACAATATATCAAGTGGCATGCTAGAAACAACCAGAGAATATGTCATCAACATGATAATAAATCACCAAACCAGCAAACCTGCTGCTATCATATACCAAAATGGAATGGTGGCAATTCCTTAACTGGCAATAGACATGCAGTTCTCAGTATCTTAAGTGATCATATGCACAAAACATTGCTAAATATGCTGACTTGAGAATTTTTATTTTTTACAATCATGACCCCATGGCATTTTATATCACAGCCAGCTAAAACTGCTTTCTCCTTTCCTTCCCCAGAAGAATTTCATTTGTTATCCCAGTTGAAAACAATGTTGTGACATTGTGATACAATGTGGTTCTTTCTAAGCAAAATACACTATTTAACAATATAATATACTGTAGAAACAGTATACTTCGATCTATATCACAGGAAAAGATAATTGTTGCTTAGTGTTTATATGAGCTCTTTGTGAGGCCCCAGTGGCAAACAGTGCTTCCCATTGGCTGCACTCCCATCATGAATGTGTCATCAGATTAAGATGCAAATAGTAATTAGTGCAGTGGTTATTAGCGGAGCCCATGCAGGTGGTTCCCACCCCCACATTTCCTGTTGCATCTTGTTTTTGCAGAAAAACCAAGACTTTCTCTCGCCACGCTGAGTGTGAAGCGCCATATATCTATTATTAGCACATCAGGCGCTGAATTGACTTCTAAAACAGGGGAGGGGCTGTCAGCTAGAAGGCAAAGCCATAAACGACACCCACTTTAATGTAGACACCTAATTTAGAGTTTTAGGACGAGGTCTCTGGGGCCGGCCACAGGCTGGGCTTGCTTAAGTATTATCTGCTTTAGTCCTCATAAATTCTTTGAGGATTATCCATTCTTTCTTTATGCGTCCTCTCAGAATATTCCCCTCTCCAACTTCTTCCACAGGAAATAATTGCTGCATCTGATGGAACAAAGTGAAGAAACCTCATGCTATGCTCATGTAAAACCCTAACCACTGCGCCAAGCCTAGTGGTTTATGGTCAGCCAGTCGTGAAGAAGCCTTGAGAGGAGTCCCTGTGGATTCCCCTTTCCCTGGGAGTCCAGCAGCTCTCCTCCCCCTTGCTGTCTTGCTAGCCGCCCCAGGCTCCTTCAGCCAGCATAACTGTGGTAATAGGCTGGGACTATGTCAGCTGTAGAGGGGGAGGAAGAGCAGATAAGGACGGTCTGGGTGGGAGGGAAATTCTTCCATATGCCTTGTTGCACCATGTCCCTCCCTTTTCCCCCCACAGGGGCATCTGCTGGAGCATGTCCACCCCTCTAAACAGAGGTATAAACACCTCATACTGTCACTAAGCCAAAGGAACGATTATCAGTGGCAGTGAAAAGCCACACTAGCTTTTCATCGCCCTCCTCACTACATCGCCGACCTGTCAGCAGAGCAGCCGATAATTAACTGAAAGTCCACAGAGCCAGACAGCTTCTCTCTCTGTCCTGTAGAGCCGTCCACACAGAAGCCATTAGTTCACCTACAACAGGTAGGGCATCAATCAGTCTGTCATGAAGTGATGCAAGAGGAGACATTTCCCACTTGAACATGAGATAGCAGCCATCCTAAATCCCGCTCTCCGTACCACACTGGGAATAATTCTCGTCCAGACTTCTAAAGACAGACTCTTCTATTTGGAGATACAATTTAAAAGTCTTAGTTGGCATATGAGGGCTTCTCTCGTTGTCAGTGTCTTCAAAGACTGAACGGGGGTGTTTCAAGGTGCATAGCCTTGAAATCCCTTGTGTTAAAGTTTACTCTTCAGTCTAGTTTTCCTAAAGTGAGAATCTCAGTACAAGCCGTCAGTTGAGATCAGATCTGACTGCGGTGTATTTTTAAGTTAAAATAAATGAAACAGAAGCAATTTAACTTATGCAAGCTACCAGAAGTCAGTAAAGTGTTTAATTAAACCGAGCAACTGAGCAGAACGGTAGTGGTAGGAGTGTCATAGGGTCTTTCGAATAATAAGGCGGAAAGCCCCAGCCCTTTGAATCCAACTGTTTCCTTAGACTTGAATGTCCCATTTTTTAACTACCAAAAAGTGCAGACATTAATTATGCAAGACAGGGCATCACACCATATTTTCAGATCTGAGCACTCCAAGGAATGCTTGGCTGTAACACAGAAAGACTTTCTTTATCCCTGTTTTTCATTCCTCTTCTTCTGACTCTCAATACCTTGACTTATTTGAAATCAACTTGGGATTTTCTTTTTCACTGACATTTAACACCAAAGTCAGTGATCTTCTATTACCTGTGCAAAAATATGTAGGTGTATAAGCCACCCTTGTACATTCAAAGTACCCTTTTGTATCTGCCCTCATCCAAAACATATCTGCAGAGAGTTTCTTTCTCTTTTAAATTAATACACCTAAATCCATTTGTAATCCACACCATTCAACCCCCTCTAGGCAGGAGAGAATATTCTGATAACCTCAAAAAGGGAGGCAGGACCCCACAAGGGCTTGACAGCCCAAGGACTCAGGGGTGGAAAAGATAGAGCTGCTCAGTAGAATGTAGAGATTGCTTGCAACTGATGCTGAAAGTTAAATGGCAGACAGATAATACGGTCTGATGCTCTGCCCTTTTGGGTGGTTTTCCAAGTAGATAAAAAGTGGCAGGTAATTTTATTCAGTTCACTTGAAAAGCATGATTTTAACCCAGGCAGCTTCCTTGAAGCAAGCACGGACGAAGTGGTTTACCAAATGAATTAGGCTAATGCGTAGCAATCTCTTTGCCAGGCAGCTATCATGCAGTTCAAGGTTGCAATGAAATAAGCAACAGAAACCAAGTTCAGATGTTCCATCCATTTGATATAGAAACTAGCTGGAGTAATTAGATTACTGCTTACAAGAGACAGGGCTCATATGTGAATTCATGAAGCCCCGTCTCGTCCAGGAAAGGAATCTAAAAGTGCACCAATTAAATTCAGCATGTCCACTACCCTGTGCATGTATGATTCATCTCTTAGTGGATTTGGATCCAGCTGGCAAGTGTATGCAACAATAACATACATGTTGGTGTGATACAACTCAGAGTTACTAGCCGAAAAATATTATTGTTGTAAGGAAATGTTGATGGAGTTCTTCTTAAGGATGACAGATTTCTTGAATTGTTGCAGTATTTTCCAAATCTCTACTAGTCTAATGCATGTAACAGCTGCAGGTTATCAACAGCACCAGCATTTCCCGCAAGAATTAAAACACAAGTGGCAAAAGAAAGCATTTGCTGTGTATTCTGTGTATTCATTAATCTGATGCCCGCAATGCCTGACACTGGGCCACATGCTGCTCTTCTGAAGAAACACAACTGGATAGCCATGAGCCAGACCTTGTGTTCTTGTAACACATGTAACATACCAACCACTGCTGGGAGCTTTACAAAAATCAGGGTGAGGTTGATCCTTTGTGTGGAAGCTTGAAGCCAGTGTGGCAGTCTTAAAAACCTCGCTCAGTCACAGGTTCATGAGAAATACTTGAACATAAACTTATAACATAATTATAATGTCATACTTTATTGATCCCCACAGGCAAGGTTTTGATGTACCTTCCACTGCAGGAAGGGACAGTTACACACAGCCACTCCAGTTGGTAAGAATTCTTGCTCGAAGGCACTTTGGCAGGGCAGATGCATGCAGACACCACACACCTGAATCATCCGGATCGAGCGCACTTTTCCTGCCATCAGGCAATCCAGCCCCTGATCATGTTGTTTTGAAGCCTTAATGCAGTATAGACTTATCTTATTTGACATTATTAGTATTATCTATATATCTTATTATTTATGGCATAATCTATCTTTATTTGACAGTTTTGAGAACAACTAAAGAGAAAAAGGTAGCCATTCCCTGGTCATCATAAAATCTATTAACCAATACTACCGCCATGTGGCGTACCGCAGCATTGCCCTTTACAAATAAGTAGGAACCATTTTTACCAAACACTAGGTTCCTGGGCGGAATGTGATTAGTGATGGGATAACAAGGGTCGTATTCCCAGACAAAGATGGGACTACATAAAAAGATGTATCACTCAATCATTAAAACGCCCAATCTTTACTAAGGCAACCTATCGAGGACGAGTTTGCGAGAGTTACAACTGCAGTGTGCAGCTTGGTTTAAATACAGCTGATATGTTATAAGTGGCAGTTATCTTCCACGTGTGGTTAACTTGTATATTAACCTACACTTAGAGTAGGTTCTGGTGACATCTGTGGTAACGGGAAACAGAAACAGAGTGAGACCTCTTCACTTCTTTTTTCTCAAAAGAGTAAGCAGGCAACATCTGCCAGTCTGGTCAACCTTGGCTAGCTTATTAGCTTTATTAATAAACACACAATGGTAAACACAATATGAGCATAACATTTTTCGGTGAGTGGGTTAGCAACATTTGCTGGTGTCAAATACAAAAACGGCACAAAGTGCTTCATCGTAGAAAGTGACAGCACTGGCTGTTACCTTAATGTTTTGAAGCTAACGTTGGTTTGTGTAACATTAACTGGGTGAACTCGTCGTTAACTGCAAACGCCGCCGGTTGCTACTCCGCTAACGTTTGCAGCTCCTGTTCAAATTAGCCGTGTCGGCTGCAGCTGACGTGCATGGCTCTCTCCCTGCAGGTGACAGAATATGAGTAAAGATTCCAGAATGAGGGCAACAATAAACCAGAAGCTGACTGAGATGGGAGAACGAGAGAGGTGAGATGCAGCAGCTAGCGCAACCACTGGTGAACGCCACCTCGGACATTGTGGCCGTGCATGATGGTAAAAGCACAGATATGGCAACAAATGTCAAGCTTTGAAGGCTGTCCTCAGTTTAACCTGTAGTGCTACCGTGTAAAGCGTCCACACTGTTATTCTGGCCAAAAAAAAAAAAAATAGCCTACTGTACCGTGAAACTTTGGTGTTGATTCGATTCTACAAGTATTGTCATTTGATATTACAGTTTATTGCAAATTTTGTTTATTGAGTTTTCTAGTTTGTGGATGTGAAGTTTAATGAGGCTGTGATTATCCAAGAGGTCACTATAGGTCATTTTATACAGTGACGTCCAGTGTGAAGGCTCATTGAATCCACAAGAGTCTCAGCTTTCCAGTCAAAGCCAATTGATGCAACTACAAGACTGTTTAGGCCACAGTCTGCACAAACACACCATTTTACAACAGGCCAAGAGAACACATTTGGACTGCATGGTTTGTGGCCCAAACTGCATGGGATTAGTAGAAGGTGGACATGTCTGCAAAGGGGAGAGACGTGGCTGCCCAGAGATCCCATTTTCATTCAGAGATCTGGAGCTCAGAGGAATATGAATATGGCGATGCCAGATTTTCCCTCCCTCAAATTTAGTTCAGAGCAATATTTAGCCTTCTTACCAGCAACCTAGCATGACATGCTTGGTATGGACAGATTGTTTAAGCCGTCTAGTTTCACATGACACCACCTTTCTTAAATCAATTCAGTAAAAAAAATAATAAAAATGCCCTGACTGTCTTATCCTCACTACACACTGTTTGACAGGCTGAAGGAGCTGCTGAGAGCCAAGCTCACTGAGTGTGGATGGAAGGATCAGATGAAGGCTCACTGCAAAGGTACCAAATGACAGTGCTCTCTCACTTCTGCTAATCGTGCTGCAAGATGCTTTATCCATGTTCATCTACAGCCAGTTGTGTTATCCTCAAAATGTATCATCATATTGCTCCATATTTATATTCTTGGTTCTTTCTGCTGTTGAAGTGACACAGTTTGCCCACAGAGAGTGTTCTCTCTAATTTCAGAAGTCATCAAAGAAAAAGGCTTGGAGCATGTTACTGTGGAGGACCTTGTGGTGGAGATCACTCCTAAAGGAAGAGGTATGTTCACCTGCCTGCTCACTGTGCTCATGTTTGATCGTGTTAGCTCGTGTCTTTGCTGAATGTGTGAGGCGGAAGAAGACGGAATTGTCTGAAACTTGCAAGAGTACTTTTGTTTCATCCACCTTCACACCTGCATATTTATATTCCGGATCACAGGGGGGCTGGAGTCATTTCCAGCATGCACTTGTTGGAGGGCCGGTCCGTCACAGGGCTAACACACAGATAAACACACTCACATTCACACCTCTTGACAATTCAGAGTGTCAGTTCAGCTGACCTGCAAGTGTTTGGACTGGAGGAGGAAAAGTCAGTCAAACACAGGAGGCACCAGGGCTGGGATTCAAACCCCACATCCTCCTGGCTGTGAGGCCACAGTGCCAACCACTGAGCTCCTGTACTTTTGATTATTACTTAAAGATGGCAAGATCAAAACTATTGAAGCATTTTGAACAGGTTCAAGACTTCAGAATAGTTTTTTAAAATCATTTTAATCCCTCTGTCTCTACTTTGTCATCTCCTGTCAGAAGCTGTCATTATAGCCGTATGGTGATGATGATGGTTTGTGTTTGTTTTGTTTGTTCTTATTTTAAATGATGACCACAAATCCTTCAGATCAAAATTTTCTCTAACAACAGTCAAAGAAAAAGCTATAAACATTTTTTTTGTGCTATGGGAAAGTAAAGTGGAGAAGCAAATTCACTCCACTCATCCACTTCTTTATTTTCCTTGCTGCTTTTTAAATAGTGAAACAAAACTTTGCAATCATATGAATTGCAGTTGTGTCATTATGAGAGAGTAAAACAGCAAAGCAACAGTGCTGCTTCATTGCTTTCAACAGGACAGATGAAGGCCACATCAGTCACAACACAAGGGCAGGGAGTAGTAGAAGTCCATGATGGTGACCATGCTTACAACCCCAACTTTTTTTCATGAGAACTTTGACAAATATCTCATCCAACATACTATACAACAAACTTAATATACCACATTCAAGATCATCCTGCCCTGTATTCTTTTGCTGTAACATTCACCCATTTGTTTCCATCTGGATCACTGGTGCCAGATGTGCCATGTCCCTCCAGCTGTCAAGTTTTCATTATCAAATGTTCCCAATGATGCTCAGGGGTTGAGGTCTAGTGACTGTGCAGGGAAAGCCATGCATGTCAGTGCTCTTCCTCAGACTTCAGACAGGCCTGGCACAGGTTTGATGCATGTTTAGGCTCATTGTCCTGCTGGAACATGAATCCTCTTCCACACAGCTTGAATCCAGAAGGGATGGCATGCTCTCACAGGACAGAGTGGTACTGCAGTAGTCTTTGTCACAAGTCACTAACTTTAACTAAACAGGTGAAACCTCGTCACACATGAGTAAGTTCACCAGGTGTGACAGTAAGTGTTCTGCGCTGTAGCAGTAAACTCTGATGCAGCCGTCTCCTGACAGAGGCACTCCAGTTGGACCCATAAAGTTCAGCGTTTGATTCGTCTGTAAACAAACACTGAGTTTCTTCCCGTCTGTATCAGTCAGACTGTGGCACTGTTTGGCACTCTGCTAAACATTTAGACTGGCTTTATTGTCAAAGAAGTGGATTCCCAAACAACTGCATTTTTCAGCAGGAGTCTTTTGTCAAAGTTAAATCACCGGCAGTGGCAACAGTAACACACAGAGGAGCAAATGAATTTAGTCAATACCTGGTATTGTTGAAAAATCAATATATTTCACACTGTTTTAGCAGACTTGTATTAATATTTGAACAAATATATGGTGCGATAACAAGTATGTTTCAATCTCATACGGGTATTTATTATAAATATCTGTACTGGTTCTAAATAATGTATTCATAAATGAGCTTGAACTGAGTAAAAAGTTGTTAGTTTGTGATGTAGAAAGAAGGTTCCTGGTGGATCCTGCAGTGTTGACTGACTGGCTGTTACAGTATCCTCCCTGTTCATTCTTATACTTCTCATTATTGTGGTAAAGGACAAATCCTCCCTTAATTCTAAAAAGCTGTTGTTAATGTATCTTGCATTTTTGGCCCAGTTTTCTCATTTGGTTGTGTGTTTGTCTTTGTCCTGCTGACTCCCAGCCAAATGTAGACAGCATCACACTACACTGAGATATCTCCAGTGCAGCTGGATGTAAAAATCTGTTGTTTTCCAACAAAGAATGACACTCATGGCCCAAAGTAGTGATTTTTAAAGTTCCCATGAAATGACCTCGCATGACTTCTACTTCCTGTAAAACAGAGCATCTTAAATAGTGACATCATCCTGCACTGGTGGTTGTAAATAAAAATTTCAGCCAATAAAACCTTCACAAATCTTTAAACATCCTCTCTCATCCATCTCACCCCCTCAAAATAAAATTGTTTCTCTTCCAAACTGAGATCCTGTTGGTTTACACTTGTGAAGGATTCTTCCCTGCACCATGTCCTGCCCAAACATCCTGTTTCAACAGGAAATACATCAGATCAAGAAAGTAAGAGTTCATTTCATGGGGTCTTTAAAATATTTTTTTAAAAAAATTGTTTTAAAAATGAGGGAAGTTTGTTCAGAGAGGTAAATGAAGCCTGTCCATGAAGGCTGCTCCTTGGATTCAGACGGTTAAGGTGTTAGTATTTTTATTTATTTATTTTTTTAGATAATGGTAAATTGCGGCAGCATAGCATTATAAATGTATTGTAAAAGTATTGTGGAGCAATAGAGATTCCCTGGCTTACAAATCATAATTTCCAAATGTTTAAAAAAAAAAAAAAAAAAAAAAAAAAAAAAAAAGATCGTTTGGTGCAGACCTCAGAAAAAAACATCCTTATTTTACTATTTTTTTCTTCCAGTTAAATAGAAAATTATGATACAAAAAATGACCACTCCCACTGAAACAGCAAATGTCATCACTGTTGTGTGCTGTACCAGCATAGTAAAGTTATGTTTATGGATGTGTGTCTCTGTCCTCCAGCTCTGGTGCCAGACAGCGTGAAGAAGGAGCTTCTTCAGAGGATAAGAGCCTTCTTGGCTCAGCATGCCACATGAACAACAGAGTAGGCTCATTTTGTTTTTCTCTCGTTTGTGATGACGTTTTAGACCACTTGCCTATACTATCATAATATAGCCTATTTTTTATGAATCATTTTAGTTGAACTTTAGGTAAAAACTGTTTTGTTTTTTGTAATGATTTGCAAATTGGAGTGACAAAATGTTTAACACAGGCTTTGCCATTCACTTTTGTTGTCGCTTATCCAGTGACAAAAGGGGTCAAGAATTTTGCAAATGCATTGTCTACTTTGCACATAGAGATGTCCTTTGTATATGAAATACACTGTATAAATAAAGTTTTTTGATTGATTGAAGTTTTCTGTGCCTAATAATTACATCAGGCAGGATGACTTGATGAGCTAAGAGACGCACGTTAGTGCTTGATCATACTTTGTGGAGCTGAAAACACTTAAACGTATCTTGTTCTGTATGAATGAACCTGTCTGGAGTCATGGTGAAAGATATCATCACATGTATGAATAACTGAAGATAGGTCTGTGTGATGGTGCCTACACAGTTGATGACTGTATAATTGCATTTTGTGCCATTATAATGTACTTGTGCCCCAAGAATACTCCATATGAATGTATGTTAATTGACACTTTAACACTTTGATTGAAGGATCATACCTATTGATTTTGCATGTCAACTGTAATATCTCCAAAAAGTATGTACTTCACATTTCTGCTTTTCCCAAAGTCATATTTACGAAGTCCAATATCATTTTCCCTATTTGTTGTGTTTTGTTTACTTGAATCCTTGAAATCGGGCAGAATGAAGTGATCTCTCTGCCAGAAAATAGTCCCTTGGGAAACTGCAAATTATTAGTGCTGTGATTTATGAATGTTGATGTCTTTGTTATCTGCAGAGGCAGAACATTATAAGGTGGGTGTTTTAATGAAAAATTCAAATTTGAAAATGGAGGGATTTTTATTATATATTGAGAAATCTTTAGTACCCCCGCATGATTTGCAAAATGGTTTGTTGCGATGTAAGATATGGGCAAAATGTAGTAAAGGGGTCAAGCATTAAAAATCACTGGTACGGTTCTTTAAAGCCTCATTCATATTGCATGTGTAATTTCAGACTCAACCATCGTATTTAACGCGTCCATGTTTTTTATGAGTTGTGAATATGAAGGTCCCTGCTTCAGGGCATTTTTATAAAGTGATTTTTAAAACACGCGAACAGAAACATGACCAGGGACATTTCCTCTCGTAGCCAGTGTGACATACACACTTTCCTCCTCTATTTAGACAATAGGCAACTTCATGTCTTGTCTTTCAAAGATAGAGCCAAAATAAAGACTTGAGTGCAAGAAAAGAGTTTTCATCATCTACCTGATAGAGTATACAGAGTCAAATGGACAATTTAGCACAGAAACTTGAAGCACACTAGGCTGGTGCCCTGAAATAAGGTCCTTATACTAAATGACACATCCCCTGTGCTTATATCCAAACATCCAGGTTCCCAAAATGACGAGCCTGCTGCTGCTTTACTTCCTAGAATAACAGAGTGCTCCCCACTGAGGGGAGAGATGGGGACGGAGAGAGGGAGATTATGAAAAGATAAACAGGAGTGACCCTTTTCACAGGGAGAGGTGGAACTCGTGAACGCGCCAGGGGACGAATTGCCCTCACCGAAGCCGGTTGTCAGATTGTTTCTAGGTCCTCGGTGCGTCGTGTGTGAAATGAACAAGTGCACACAAGTGTTCCAGAGGGAGAGTCACTGAGCTGGCAAGTCCAGAAAAAGTTCCAGCATGGTGAGATAGTTTAAGAAAATCTGTAAAAAGCTGGGCCGTGACGTCTCCACAATGTCCTGCCTGTCTGAGTTGAACTCTGGTGTGTTCTTTACCTCCGTAGACAGTGTCGGACAGGTATTTCTGCCCCATTCTGTCTGTCTGTTTGTCAGCAGGACATCTCAAAAAATTATGAATGGATTAGCACAAAACAGATTGGTCAAAATGGGGTGTGGCAGTGGGTATGGCCTATCGCAAAAGAGGTAGATAATTTCCATATGGCTTCAAGTAACATAGCAAAACTTTGTGGAAAGCTTGTTCATGGAGAGGGAAGAGCTGACTAACATTTCTCACTGATTGGCCAAAAGGAGGTGTGGTGGGCGTGGCCTGTCATCAAAAAGTACATTTCTACAGCTCCAGCAACACCAAAAATACTCCCTAAATCAACCACACACCCACAACTGTTTAATGTTTGAATTTATTAAGCATCAATTCTGACCTTCAGTTGAAAGACAGCCGAAAAATAAGAATTGACAACAGTTTATTTTTCATTTTTCAAACAACATCTGTTCAGAATTGCACAGCTCTGGTGAAGGTCTGCATTCCCTATCAAAAAGTGTGACTTACATGAATGCTTGCTGCTGAAGAATAGCCATGGTTTCACTGTATTCTTTTTTTTTTCTTCCATGTGCTGAATCCCATCATTTTGTTTTGTTGAAAGGTCTCTATAGTTACACACACACAATGCCTAATTGGTTATGGATTACATTCGGAGCGGCCATGAACCCAAAGCGCCCTGAACCCGGCGCAGGCCTCGGCACGAGTAGCACATTAGAGGGTAGTGAGTGAGTCGTTGCACTGGTCACCCACCCAAGACAGACAGTGTGTTTTCTTAGCCGAAGGACCTGCTGTGACATCAGCCCAGGTGACAACATGCTGATATACAGTGCTGTTGGGGAGGCCAAATGTAACGCACCCCTTCCAGCTCAGCACACACGCTCCTTTAATGGCCTACATCAATCCCCATGTTATCAGCAGATCTCCCTGGGCCCCCACATATAAAGGGGGTTCAGCACGCTGCAGCGTACCGCAGCACGGCCCTGGATAAAATTACCGGTGATGCAATTTATTATCATACAGATTTTTATTTACTTTCTCGCTCTCCGATCTCAGCTTTTCTCCATCACTCAGGACCTGCGCGGCTCTGCCGAGGAGCTGAACAGTAACCAGATGACTCTGCACATCGTAAAAAAGCCAGAAAAGTAAAGTTGGGCGAATAAAAGGAAAACATCATGTTAAAAAATCCCATTCACCCATTCATCAGCTCACGGTTGGACAGTTTGTACGTGGCAGGCGGCGATTTGAATGAAACAGGGATACCTGCTGCTGGTGATCATGGCAGCAGCTGATAGTGAGGAAGCACACATTTTGGCCAGTAAGCCGTTCATTTTGAAGCATCCTGCGAGGCAGCCTCTGAATGAACCATCATAAGTCAGGCAACAACAAAGGGCAGGAGTGCCCTCATCCCACCAATGTCAATATCAAGCTGTGTCTGAGCAGGGCTTAATGACATTGAAAAAGGAAAGATAAATACGCCGTGGGTGTATGTGCGCATGTGTTTCTGAGTGTATGCGTGTGGATGTGTGTAGGTGTGTGTAGATATGTTCAGTACCCCAGAATCGTATCATTTCAGCATGATAGCAGCTGTGTCAATAGGCAGCGGAGCCAAAAGCGTGGTCCTGTATATTGAGTCCCATAGGTGCACTGCAGTCTTTTCTCTCGTGAAACTGGCAACATTCAAAGACCATAAACACCTCCCTTACTGTACAAACAACCAAGAGAAAGGCAATGCAGGATCGAAACAGATGGCAGAAACATGTTCATAATATAAGCGATCGCTCAAAAACGAGGATAATATCCTGCAGTATTATTATTATTTGGAGGAACTGTGCACCTGCATCAAGGCCTGATAGCTCAGAAGCATCTGCACAGCTACCTCAAAGCATGTCAATATCCAGCATGATGGATGAAGAAGTCTTGACTTGTGAGCATAACTGGCATCTCTTATTTATTGGACAGCACCAGGCACTAGTGTTTCTTTTGCTTCACAATGTAAAGGGCAAAGACATTGCATAAGCAGACAAAAGGTCACAGAGGGTGTTTTGAAGCAACAACAAAAAAAAAGGGGGCCATGTGCTCTTGCAAATTCCCAAGACCCGGTGTGCAGTTGGCCCTCTTTACTGTCAACATGTGTGAATGCCATGCTCGATAAATTTCTCTTTGAATTCCCTCACTAGAATTTATGAGACGTGCAACATGGGGTTGCGACTTTTTGAAGCCTACACACTCGCAGCACTCGATGCCGTTTACATTCTAATTTTCAGGGAAAAAAAACAACAAAAAAGAATAGTAAGGCGAAGTTGGCGTGTAGTGTCCTGCAGTGTAAAGGGTTTTAAATGTATTTACACTCTGTTGTGTCTCTTGGGAACTGTTTTCTACACACTAATGAGGCTGAGGAGCAAGCTCCATTCTGTTATTCCTGGCATCAACACACCAGTCACAGGCATCCCGCTCACCCACCCCCACTTTCCCTCTCAGTAGCCCAGTGCAAATAATAAATAAGAGGAAATACATCATCCCCCTTTTCGATCCGAGAGCCAAGACTAGGTCTGCCAAAGTTAACACAAAGCAATCTTAGGTAATGATCAGCAAATGTGTATAAAGTTTCATAGAGCATGACTTCACATAATTCTTGTTTAGATCATGTTGGCTGGCTCAATCGCAACTGTGATGCTGGGATGGTAGGAATAGTCATGCATTCACACACACACACACACACACACACACACACTTTTGATTCGCTCATGGAGCTTGTTTGCAGAAGGCTTAGAGGCCGCACTCGGGTTTTTATAAGGGATTGTAATTGATAGAATTGGTGTGAAATTGGGTTAAGGATTTAGCTCCCATTCATGAGTTGGCAGGTTTTAACAGCGGCTTTTATGGACGTCCCCAGTCATCGAAATGTGTCAGGTTTTCCATTCAGTTTCAGCAACACACACGGGGTGATGCAGACACACAGCCTTTCATTACAATTATTTGCTCGATCAAAAAAAAAAAAAAAAATGATTGTGCCTGTTTTAGTGCTTTACCTACAGCACAGTTTACAAAGGGAATGTGTGTGTGTGTGTGTGTGTGTGTGTGTGCATGTGTGTGTGTGTGCGTGTGTGTTTGGAGGGGGGTCCCTGTGCAAGAGGAACGCAGCGAAACACAATCCAGATATTGTTTACCTTTTTTCTGATGTAAAGGCCACTTACTGTCATGTCCAATGCCTAACCCTTAATTTGCTGCACCAGCCTTTGAAGTGTGTGCACATTTCTGTTTCCTGACACTACCTCTCCCCCACCCTCCTTTCTCTCTCTCTCTCTCGTTCCTTCAAACCCGAGCAGTTGATATTGCAACTGGATAGGCCATGTTTCCATGTAGGGGCTCTTTCAGGCCTGCTCCGATGATAGAAAACACAAGTGGGGAAGGGGAAGGAGTGCTGGGCTCAGAGATCCACAGAGAGGCCCCAGCCCCGGCCCAGACAACGCTGCAGGGGATTAGAGCACACCCTGGCAGCAGAATGGTTTCACTTAAGAATTTCAGTAATCACTTTTAGGAGTGTAATATATAGCTGACCTTCGGCAGCGCCACACGACCCCCCGCTCCCCAAGCCATTTGATCAAAGGAAGCGGCAGTGGCTGTGCAAACAGGCGCTATCAGTGGACTCCAATGGATTTACTGCCTGCTTCTTCTCTCTTGTCTCCCCTGAGTCGTGCGCTGATACGCACAGAAACCTAGTTTCATCTTACAGAACCTATTTTTCTCCCGGTACTAATTTACGGGCCAGATCATGACTTGAGGGAACTTTGGGGAAGGGAGAGAAGGAGGCAGGGAGGAGGGGTGGTGGCCGGGGGCCTCGGAGGCCTCAGGGAGGGGAGAGAGCGATGGTGGGAGCAGCTCGGGGCCCTTATCCACTGCCTGCTGACTGGGCTGAGCAGAGCGGTTCTCATCATGGGAAAAGCTCAGTAGGTGCTCTCTCTCCTCAGCTGGAGCAGCCAAACACCGTGGCCTGTGCTCCCCAACAATAGCAGCAACCAGAAAAGGACAGAAGGAGGGATGGAAGGGGGGAGAGAGAGAGAGAGAGAGGCAGAGAAAGAGAGAGAAAGGAAGAGCGAGAGAGCAATGCAATCATTTGGGCCAGCCCAGTAGGGTTTATATGGTGCCCTAAATCACAGAAGGCTCTAACAAAGAAGAGGGGAAAGAGGATGTGGGTATCATAGCAACTATTAATAACCTAATACATCCTGGTCTGAGCCCAGCCGAGGTGTGGGGCACAGTGTTAAAGGACCATACCACTGATGTTTGGCCCATTTACTACATTTTGCACACATTTTACTTTGCAACAAGCCGTTTTGCAAATCATGCAGGGTACTAAAGATTTAATAAAGTACAATAAAAATCTGTTTTCAAATAGAAATTTTTGGTTTAAACAGCCACCTTATTTCCCCAATTTCAAGTCATCAAAACAGTGCTGCTGCTTTTAAGAAACCTAATGTGGACTACTTTATTACTGTGATGAAATACTGCTGTGAAGAAAGTTTGAAGTCTCTGAAAGTTCATTTTCATATCGAAGTGGAAACCAACAGCTGGATAAAAGGGAGGAAAAATTATATGGGAATTCTAAAATATGACTGCTTGTTTTGGGAAAAGATTTGCAGAAACGTGAAATATATACCTTTATGCTAAACATGCAGAATCACCAGTCCTTTAAGTCTCAGGCTCACGTTCAAAGAAGTCATCTTTAATTAGATTCATACAAACGTTCAATCTTCATATAACAACTCACGCATCTGAAACAATGGCATTTTAATGGACTATTTTATTGCTCCATTCATGAAAGCAACATAGCATTTCCATCAATTATGAACAGGCAATTACTGTAAACATTACTCAGTGAAAGCAGACATTATTATCAGAAAATAATGTCAACATGTTGACCTTTATGGTTTCAAGGGAAATGTCTTTCAGCTGCTGAAATCCCCACATGGTGATTTGTGAGTCAAATGTTTTGTGCTAATTTCATGCTCTTGTTAAAATATTTCTGGTGGTACAAATCGTGCATGAGTTTTTGTTGTTTTTTTTTCGTTCAAACTGGTGCATATTTTTGCCTTTGTTTGATTTAAAACAAACTTAAAACTGGCTGACTGATTGATATGTTTCTAATTCAGCATCAGTCCCCAGTGAGGGCTGCCCAAGGCTGTGGTTGGCGGAGGAGAAAATACCTCTTGTAACCAGATGATGGCATTGCAGAACAGAGAACACAGCAGAGGGAAGTCATTCACACCACAGGCTGCTTTTCTTTCATTCAGGAAATTTCCCATATAATATGTATATAGGCAATACGTGGACATGAGCCTCCACATGGATTTTCCTCTATGGTCTTCCAAACATTAGAGGAATTTTGCTCCATCCCAAACCTCTGATTTGTCTATCTTGTTTCAAAAGACAATATGAGTTTAATAAGAAAACAATATGAAAAGATCACTTGATTTTTTTGACAGTTTTCTCCGGCAAAAACTTGGCTTTTTACAGGACTGAATGTTTCAGATAAAATAGTCAAAAGGTCAACGGATAGCATGTCAGGGAATGTTTATTTGACTCATTTGATGACAATGTGTGCCAGATCATTAAATGACCGCAGGAAGTCCTGTGCTTTTATGAGTGCCTTAGACAAGCTTAGGAAAAAAAGAAAAAAAAGAAAAAAAAAAAAGAAAGAAAATGCTTCCTGATTTGAGCACACGAGAGCAGCCCACCACATATTCTGTCTGTCCCAGGAACAACCCAAACAAAAACTCTCCAGCGGCCGGGGCCCTAAAACACGGACTTTACTCTTCCTTTCATCTGTGAGGGTCACTGAAGGTCAGTGTGGGTTTCTCTTAGGTTGTAAGAAAGGGGTGTTTATCACTTTAAAATATAAATTTACATTTGTTTGGATCCAAAGTGGTGGTTATGTAACCCCTGCTTTTCCCAGCAAGTGATGAGGAGGAAGCAGAGGTGAAGGCATTCTTCCTGAAATATTCCTGCATTCCAATCATCAGCTGATAAGGTCCCTTGTTTGGCGAGCAAACAGGAGGAAAAGTCCCTGCAGTAAAAGGTCTGTGGCCCTTGGACATGGAACTGCTTTATGGTGTGACATAATTACGTGTAGACTGATAAGTGTGATGCCTCACCATGTAATTATCGTAATCCAGCTGGTCGTTTTGATGCTCATTGGTGTTGAGTCAGTTACGGTAAGGAGAAATAACCTCTTGCTTCCACAAGGAAAAAAAGAAAAAGAGCTGTGTGGACGCTGTGATACTGCACAGCCTCAATTGCCTTATTAGCCTTAAGGAGAGAGCCAACTGCAGTAACATGTGGTTAACACTCACTTTTGGGAAAAGAGAAAAAGAGGGAGAACTCTGCTGACCCTCATGATTATTGCTGTACTAATTTTTTAGAAATGAGTGTACAACTTGCTGGGTGGGCGAATAAGCTATCAGGGTGTGTACGCCGCTATTCAGTGCTTTAAAGATGATTAACATCACGTCTGTTTCCATTATAATCAATATCCGAGCCATTACAGCCATTCCGTTTGGCTCTGTGCTTCTTTAATCATGATGGTCCGGCTCCATCCCTTCCACGCACGCTGCGTTTTGGCCCCGCGGCCGTACAGTAGATACATGCGGGTGAGCAGGTTCGGCTGTGTGTGCATGGCATTGAGTGTGTGAATCAGCTGAGGCTCATGTGGCTGGCCTGGCCTTGCTCCCTGCGACCCAGCAGGGCTCAGCCACCAGCTGCCTAGCACCCACTACACATTCCTGCTTTATTCCCAAGCTCGCCTCGCTCAGCCACACCAGGCAGGGCAAAATGTATTCCAGCTGCAACGTCATTAACTGAATGAGACCCTTGCACACCCTTTATTTTCTATTTTTTAGAGGCACACACAAGGGCACTAGCACTGCATTGAGGTGCTGAGTGCAAGCTGAATTAGTTATGTAAAATCTTTGCACATTTGTATAAGCATATACATGTAGACAGTTTTATGCATGCTCATACCATGGTCTCTATGAATCCTCATTTGTGATTGGCTAGAGGGTGTCCATTAAATACAAATAATGCACATGCAGCTCAAGATTAGTCCCTGTTCTAAATTCATATTCAGTCCATCAAGTTTTAAACAAAGTGTAACCAAAGCAAGTGTAACCATAAAGCTAACTTGTCGCTACCCTGTTTCCGATCAATATCTATTGCTTCCAACCTGTTGTATTGTTTTATATTATTGTATTATTTTCCAGCAGTTAAAATTTCGCATTGACATCAACACTGAGGTAGCCAAGCCATTTTTGTGTAGCTATGTGCCATATTTAGCTAATACATCACTGAAATCCAGTGTCCACAATGCTGCAGCTGACATTGAATAAGCTAGTAGTGTCACCATTGCTGGGCTCTTCCAGATATTAGTCTTGCGCACATGAAAATAATGCAGGCAAAAAAAGAAAAATAAATCACTTCAGAGATAATTGCTTGCTAAATTAAGTATCTCTCCCTTTTCTTGTTGTAGCTAGTAGCCATAGTATAGTGTGTATAAGTGTGATCATCCACAGTGAGGAGTGTGCAATCAGAGCCAGTTTGATAATAAAAGCATAAGGTGCAGTGTGGCACCATCTTTGAAACACCCCCAGGCAGGATCATGACCCACGAGACCAGAACGTTGTGATGTATGGGTTGCCATGTT
Organism: Myripristis jacobus; assembly: GCA_900302555.1. Lineage (NCBI taxonomy): Eukaryota > Metazoa > Chordata > Actinopteri > Holocentriformes > Holocentridae > Myripristis > Myripristis jacobus. The sequence goes on from OMLB01002314.1 coordinate 42,367, forward strand.
GTTGGTGAGCTCTTCTCCCAGTCTGCACAATATCAAAGTACAACGTGATTGGCTGATAGTGTGTCTTTTGTTGATGGTGCTGCCATCTTTAACGTTTCTAATTTTCCCATTGTAAACTGATGGAATGTGCTGTCTCCTATTATTAAACTGTCTCTTGTTGGAGGTCAGATGAGGTTCTTTAATGTGGTGGCATTAAAGGAGGTGCTTTGCTTTTAACCCTTTAATGCACACCTGATCTTATCCCTGCTTTCTCTCCATGTGGTCTTTACATTTATTTTAGTGGTTAATGCTTTGAAAGCAAAGTGAGCTGCGCTCTAAGTATGAAACATGCTATTATTATCACTTCACACACACACACACACACACACACACATGCTCACACATACACTCGCTGATGCCCTTGAGGCTTAACCTCTTGAGATATGCATGTCGATATTTGCATAGCTAGACACTGCACACCAAAGTGTCCACATTCACTACAAACCAGAGCAACACACAGCCAGACACACACACCCTTCCCTCCAGACTGCCGTCACAGCACTCCAAGCACAGCTGTCAAAACTCTGGGACTTCCAACACAACAATGGTGAGATGGGTAGGGAGGGACGGGGAGCGAGAAGGAGTGAGACTGCCGCTGTCAAAGAGCCTTGGATGGTGAACTGACACCTCTGGAAGACTCACTCGATCTGGAACGGGCCAGTCCATAGCTTGGGTCCACATTCCCTGCACCGCCTTCATCGTACACTGCTGAACTCCTCTTTCTCCCTCTTGCGCACCTCCCTCTCCTCTGTACATCATGCTCTTTTTCCACCCTCCCTCTCTCTACCTCTACCTCTCTCGTCCTCGAGGCACGATCGACTGCTGTCTCACATCAGCTCTCATAACAGCTCCGGGAAGACCTCCCTCAACCCCACGCCTCAACATGTGTGAGTCCACACGTCCAAGAGGAGAAATAACACTGAGAAATCCTCCAAATCAGGTCATGTCAAATTAAGGGAGGTATTTTGGGAGCCCACCCAAGTCACCTCTCTGAAGGGGTCAACTGAGAGCTGCACTAGGCCAGATTTTTATGTAAAAATACATCAATTTCAGAAGCCTATATCTCAAAGTGGAGCTGCAACAGTGATGTGTCCCATCCACATGAAATGAGACACTCCAGATAAATCCAAGATAAATGACATGATCTCAAGATAAATGAAATTCTGGTGTTGATTCTGGACACTGTCAGTAAATCTTTTTGATGGATAGGAAGTGACAAATCAAAACTAAGTAGCAGAAGGGACTCTGATAGGCTTTTTTGACCAACAATGAACTGGTTCTGTTTTGGTTTGTGAACCAAATTTGGATCCATTTTAGGCATTTCAATCAAAAATAAATAGTTCAGAACCTGAAAAGTTTGTTCCGAGCTGGAGCCAAAAAAAAAAAAAAAGTCAGACCTGAAGTGGCACCCAACAAGAGTGGGTGTGTCTTACTCTAAAAGCAAAGATGTACATGACAAAGAAATCTAAGAGTGTACATTGGTCTGCTGAGGAAACAAAAGCAGTGCTTTGAATTTGGACATCTCAACAAGATAGAAGGAAGTACTAAAAAATGGAAATTGTATCTTGAAATTGCTAAAGAGCTGGCGAAGGCTGGGTTTGTTTGAAGAGTGTGAGACGCCAAAAAAAGACCTAATGAAAAGTGGATCTGGATGGGGTGATATGATATGGTGTGCTGGGTCATACAGCAGCAAACCGGCGTTGAATTCAGACTGAAATTCTGTGGTCAGTGGCCAGCGACTCAGTGACACTTCTGTCAAAACGGTTCACTCCAAACTGTACGGCCCATTTCACAAGTTAGCCCCTTGGTTCCAAGAATCCCTGACGGAATCGATTCAAGAACCAGAGCTGTTCTCACCGACAATGGCTTAACCAGCTGCAAAATCTTTTTTTTTTTTTTTTAATTCTTTCTTTGCTT
>OMLB01002314.1:44342-57524 GCA_900302555.1 Myripristis jacobus
TAATTCTTTCTTTGTATTCTTTTCATCATCTCGGGCCCTACCAGTCTCGCAGATGAAGAAATTTAGGTCTGCAGAATTTATTGATGTTACATGATGTCTGGGTGACGAAACTGTTCAGAAACTTTCAGTACAGTTATTTGCTGCTGGCAAGAATGCAAAGTTGCTGAGTGCAGATTTAAATACACAAATAACACCATGTGGTGATGACAAAAAATTTCCACACTAAAATCTGAGGTAATCCAACTGCACATTTTCTTGCTACAATAGGTTGATGATCACCACATTCCTTATTATGCCTCTTTTTGTCTTCAGTTACTAGAAATTTCACCCCTGAGTGTAGACTGGGGAAGAGATGGCTTTTATCTCGGCTTCATCTGCTGATAGTGACGAGATGTGTTGTGCACTGATAAGGTTTGAACCTTGCTTGGACTTACAAACAATCATTTGGCAACTCAACAACCATTCCAGGGAAGTTCACGCTACCCAGTGATTTATTACCAGGATGTGGCTGTATAGTGAGAGCATGTAGGCTGCAGGTTGAAGTAGCTGGCTGCACAGCAGGCCAGAGAGATAGCCAAGCTACAGAGCAGTCTGGGATTCATTGAGGAAGCTCCCAAGGGGGCTTTTGACTGGAAGGAGGTGGTAAGATCCCCTTTTTGAGGACTTTGTTTTGCTGATGTTGTGTAACATCTTGTTAGGAAACTTGTGCTAATGTAACTTCACACAGCAGGCAATTGTAGAGCCTATTGTATGAGGTTTTGGAAATTTAGAGGTGGATGGATGGGTGCAATCATGGTCTGTGAGTCAGAGTGGACACATGCTCTCGCACGCTCATTCTTTTGACTCGCTCTTGAGGCTTATTTATAGGAGGCTGAAATCTAAAAACTAGGCAAGATTTATATATACGAATACTCCTGTCTTGTCGGCCTAAATCACAAAATAGGGATGGCCACCCTTCTGAGCACAGGAAGTGACAAATCAAAATGTAACAGTGAAATCCAAACTGTCTGCTAAACAGCAGTGAGCGAGCGCTCCATGCAGAAAAAGCTTAACTCACCAACATTAAATCTTTTTCCTCTCCTGTCCCTTTGGTTTCCTTTGGTATAAATCATCAAAGCCTGGTAGGTAAACATGACCTCGCTGTGTGCACTTTACCAATGTCACCTTATGGGATTTCTGGGTTCAGATTTTTTTAAAAATAACTGCAATTTGAAGCCTGGTTTCCCAGTACCGCTTTAAAGGGCTGCTAAACTAAAATATCTAATTTTTCATTATAATGTTTAAATTGTAATTATTAGTTGTAGAAATTATAATCAAAATGACGGCCAATCCAATCTGAAAGGACTTCGACTGTGCACATAGGTAGGAAAAAACTACTCAGAAATGTTTAACAAAAATAGAATTCCCTGTTGGAACATGAACTGTAGAAAACATAAATTTCTTTAGTGTAAAAATGCACTGTAGCAGCTTTGAGATTTATTTGTAGTTAAAGAAAAAAAAGGTGTTGTGTTTTAGTGAGAAACAGGGATCCATGTTTTTCCACAGTTGTCAACACCAACTCGGAAATATCTGAGTTCCAAGTACAACTGAATGCAGCATTAAAAGCTACTGTAACATGTAAGAGTGGAGGCGAGCCCTGCTTTTATTTCTCCCGCCTCTTTTTGACTGACAGCCTGCCCAACAGTAGAAACAGAAACTGTTAGCTTGTTAGCACTGCACACCGATTTTGTGCTGCTCCTGGATATAAATCCACAGTTTTACCAAGAACTATGTTGCCCAAGGACGAGCAAAGTGCCCCCATCTTGTCGTGGATTTTCTAACATCAACCTTTTACCATTACAAGCCTTGAGTGTACGCCGTTAGCAAGTGAGCTCTACAGTGATAGGGTTAGCTAGGAAATCATTTGCATTAGTATTTCAGTTCCACCAAGTGGGCTGTTTTCACATTGCTGGACAGTTGGTTGGTGTTACCAGGGTCCAGACAATAATTATTATTTTCTATTTTAACCAACCTTTGTTTAACCAGGCATTAAGAAGTCATTAAGAACATTTTTTTTATTTACAATGGCTTTTGAGGGCTCCAAAGAAAAATTAAAAGTTCAAAAAGACTCCAGTATATATCCTGTTGTTTACAACACCGTCATTTACATTCAGTCACAAAAAACTTACATTTGACAATGGGCATTACATAAAACATTGTTACATTACAAGGGGAACCAAAGCCCACCCAGTCCTGCTGGAATGGAGTACTGTAAAATGCAGCCACTAAAACTTTGTTATTAATAGTACTCAAGAATGAAGTTGAATCAGAAAATCCGTGTTTTTGAGTTTAGCATCCCTTAAGGGGGATGCACTTTGGTTTTTTAAATGATTGTAATTGAGAAAGAGAGAAAAAGCAGGAGAGATGTGCTAAAATGGTACATTGGCCCCTGTGACAGATTCTTCTCTCTCCACGTTCATCACGGCAAAACCAAACAAACACACATCCTAAACTCATCTGCACGCTCCATCTGATCTGATGTATACAGGTCCTCAGCTGAATGGGATGCCAAGCACTTCTCCACTGCAAGGAAATGGTGTGGTTTCACAATTCCTAGATTAGGTCTGAAATCTGCAGCTCCCCCCACCACTTTAAGTGGCTGTGGTGCACACACAAACCCACTGAGACCATAGAAACATACACAGTGGTTTAGTGTTGGGCTCTGGCCAAGATAAATGACTGCTTCAGGTGAAAACAAACTGTGGCCCCAGCAGATTCTTTCTTTTTTTCCATTTGTGAGTTTTGGGGCAACTTCTCGTTGTGTGCGTGCGTGTCAACTGCTCTTACACATACGCTCGGCTTAAGCTTCTCCACCCTCCAACACTCTTTGGGCTTGTGAATTATTCAGAATGAGGAATTAATGTTGAAGCGGTCCTCTGCAGACACAACTGCTTCACAGGTGTTTTGGACTTTCAAAGTGACTGCAGCAGATATTTGTGACATCAGGTCTGGGGAAATAAGAAAAGGAGGCTGAGAATTTTTAAAAAGAGACAAGGAAATTTTCACGTTACACCCCCACACCCAGTATATGCACATACTAACACACACACACACACACACACACACACACACACACACACACAATGAACACCCTCAAACTCATTCACTCTCCTGGCATTTGTCTACAATTGACCACAACTGGGGTAATACCACAATAAAAAGCGATACCCAAAGTAGCAATAAATCCTGCAGAGGGAATTTTACCTCTGCTATTTCGCAGGGTCATTTCCCTGTATGCAGTTTCATATGATTATATTTATGTTTATGAGCCAGCAATACATATTATAGACTATTATAACTGCAGTGCACAAGATCAGGGCCCGTATAATTTCTTAGTGTCTCCTCTGAGATTCTAAACAATGTAAAATATTGTAAGAGGGATGAAAAATATATGCCAAATTCATAATTATATATTACATATTGCAAATACATGCCTGAATATCATTTCTCTTTCTTTTTCTTTGTGTTCCTCAGCTTTCTGATGTCTTATCATTCATCTTCGGGTGATCACCTGAGTCCCACCTGAGGCTTGGGGGGTGGGGAAGCCAGCAGAGGCCTTGAATGGCTTCAATTAAGAGAACAATTGGTTTAGTCACACAATTATGAGCTCAGGGTGACTAAATGCAAAAGGCCCCGAAGGAGAGGAGCTAAAGATCTCTGGCATCTCATTCAATCTGGCCTGCCCGCCCCCCGCTGCTCATTACTGGGACCACCAACTGGGAGCACTGGCTGCAACATTACTGAAATGAGCAACAACAGGCGAGTGGTGAGAAGCTCAAACCTACAACAGCCATGAGTGATTCAACTATAACAAGCAAGTGTTACAAAAATGAGAAACAACTGCTCTGAGTGGTGGGAGCTGGCATGTCAATACATAAGTTGTTTAGCCTACTAGAGAGTCATTCATTAAAAACTTGTCAACAGGGCTCCAAAATAAGCAATCACAGATGGGCCAGATAACTCATAGCTATTCTACAATACAGCTCATCTCCTGTGTAAGTAATTCAACTTTATGCGTCCCACTTTGTAGCCCACTGTCAAGATTCTCTCCAATGTCTTGTGATCAGGTTTGGAGAAATACTGGTGTATAGGGAACACATTCACAATATAGAATTAGGCCTACTAAAACTTAGCAACAGCAAAAAGACTTTATTTAAGAGTTTATTATTCCATGGTTTGGTGCACTGATCGCCCTGAGAATTAAGCCAGTGCTTGTCAGACTCTAATTGACATGATAGATACTGATGGATCATCTGGGCCCTGCAGCTACAGGATGGTGGTCTCACACACATTCTGGCATCTTCCAACAATGTCCAGGTTAGATCCCATCTGGTCACAGCTGACATCATTAGCTATAGCCATTAACATGCTGCTGGCATTACTCATTGAGGATTTGGCCATCATCACCATTCACTGATGCAATCTGGAAAAACAAAAGGCATTGTCATGGATGTTGTAGTGCCTAATGAATATTTTTGGTGATGATTTAAAGGGATAGTTGACCCATTTTGAAAAATTTGATGATATTTCCCTTCCACCGTAGCTGTTCTTTAGGACAGTAGTGGCGCTATCTTCCTCTCATTGTTACTGAGTGCTGGATACTGGTCGGATGCTCCAAATGCTAACTAATAGCCTCCAACCACTGAGCTGGACTTCCCCCCAGCTAACATCCTTAAAAATAAGTGCTTTAAGCATCCAGCCAGTATCCAGCACTCAGTAACAATGAGAGGAAGATAGCACCACTACTGTCCTACAGAACAGCTAGGTGACAAATGAAATAAGATGATTTTTTTTCCCCAAAATGGGTCAACTATCCCTTTAAACTATTCACTGGTGATTCCTAGCCCTCTGATGACAACTGACACTCACTTTGGGATGCATTTCTCACAGACACAGAAACTCCACAACACTTTGACCAAGAGCAGACTTTATGTGGTTTTCTTCAGTTAAATGAAGCCCTGCACAGTTACGGTGCTTCCCTTTCATGGACACAGCTGTAAATAGATATCTACCGTTCCAAGGAGAAGGACTGATTCAGGTGAGGAGAGTGATTAAAAAAAAAAGCAGGATTCCTGAAACGTTGCAGCTAGGTTTCCTGAGTTAATCAGTGCTACACGGAGCTCACGGAAAAGCCCTAGATGAATGGCCGAGTAATCTTTTAAGATATTGGTATGTATACAGTTTGTGGAGAGATTAGCTGATGAATTAATCATTCGATGTACTCATGTTTGTGAAATCCCTCTCACATGCCAGAGGGTTTCAGGACCGAGGCACCTCACCCTGACATTCCATAGGCCTCTGCTCCTCCTTCCCCTCGCCTGTTGTGCTTGAGCACAATGCTGAGCAACTGTACACAAACATCAATTTTATACGTGACCTCGCAAGTCAACAAGAGCTACATGGGTTGATATAATCGACAGCCATCTTTAGTCCACTGTTTGGATTTGTAACTCAACGGAGCCGCGCACTTCCCGTCGGCTCGGGCTTGCTTTGGCAACAGGGTTCCTCCTTGGAGAGGAATGAATGTGCAAATGTGTTACAGGTGGGATTCATTAAACTGAGACCTGGCACATTGGTACTCGCTCTGCACCATTACCATACTGCAAAACCAAGGAGCAGAGAAATGCTAATACACAACCATACTGTAGATGAGCATACACTTATGGCGCAAAAAAATGGAAAGATACACAAACGTACCGTGCACGTTGACGCGCGCACACATTCTGCACTCGCAGCAGAGATTTAAAAAGCAGATTTCATTGGTCTCCTTCGAGCCATTCAAAACAAAATACCCTATTAATGGCGCAATTTGTGCCCGTGTTATTTTGCAGAGGATGAAGAGAGAAAAAGTTCAAATTTCATTTCACTCTTTTTTTTAATCCCTGTTCGATTTCCACTTCCCTCGGGTCTCAGATATCATTTCACGCTGTTGTTATGTTTAGATACAGATGTTGAACATGTAGGTAAAGACGCTCAGCTTCTGCTCTGTGTTATTATGTAAGATGTTGGTGTTGATTTTTTTGCTGAATAATGGATGTGGCGTGTTAAAATATAGTCTCACCATAACTTCCTCTTGTTCTTCATTCTGCACATAACCAAACTAAAGGCATTTTTTGTGCAATGATGGTGCAATATGCAAGACCTGAGTGGTGACTGGAGGTGTTCAACAGATCCTAATCATCATTGACTACTACAATGCGTGGAATTCGTTTGCAGTGTTGGAAGCAATAAAGCCTCGGGTCTTGCTGCACTAATGGGAGCTGGCTCGCAGTGTTTGTGTGCTTTTTGATTCGATTTGAGACATATTTCAGATTTTGTCTTGTAAATTCTTCGACAGGCAGCTGTTCTCTCCCTCAGCGCACATAAACTCAGAGACGTGCAAGTGGACGTATAAACATAAAGGTGCATGCAAAGCTGCATCGTAAGAGCAGTACGCATGCATGGTAATGATTATAATCAGAGCATGATTTAATAAACACAAAATAATATGGGGGCTGAATGTATAGTTAAACCTCTTCATTCCTGCTGTGTCCAATGGTGGGTTTGTCACTGCTGCACGCCCAAGCTTGTTGAAACCCACAGAACTTTATTTTAACTTCTACAGGAGGTCCCAAGGTTTCCACAGATCCCAAACATGTGCAGGGAAATGTGTAGAAAATGATGCACAAGACATGGAGATCTTTTCTATTTGATGTACTGCTGCATCAATAAAACAATGGCATCTTGGCTTTGATTTTTTTCACTCAATTCAAATGTGATGTAGCTTCAATGAGGCATTACGTCCAGCACATAAACAATATGAATGTGACATTGTCATAAACTATGGGAAAACATGTTTCCTCTAACTTTGAAGCCACATTAAGGGGGAATTTAAGAGAAAATCAGAGTTCAAAGACATTAAACTATTTGGTATTTTCTCATGTTTTTGTGATGATTTTTTTAAACTTTTGTTTAAAAAAATCAACTTGGTTGCACTTCTTTTGCTTGGCTACCAGTGCATGCCAACACACACACGCACGCTCGAGCTCGCACACACACTTTTCAGACAAGGAATCGTGAACGGTTTCTCCGACTGGACAGCAGTGCGTCAGTCACCGCCACCCATCCACCCCTTCACACCTGGTGATCAGGGCGAGGGTGCGTTCAAGTGACCTGCTCCCTCAAGTCCAGGGCCAGATAATTATTTCCAGTTGCAATTAGAATAACCGTGAGATTTTTTTTCTCTGCGAGCAAAAGGGATCAACAAATATCCTTTCCCCTCATTTCTGCTTTTCTGACACGCTTGTATAAATACCCTCCACCTGGTCAAGGGAGTGCCTTTAGGGGAGCTATCAAAGCATTCATAAAAATCAAGATGTATGTGACATCCACTGGATTTCCCCCCACGCTGCACGGGCCAGAGCAGGGCTAAAGTTTCCCCTCTCTTCCTCCCTGACTAGCAGCTGACGCCTGATTGACTGTGATGGGCTTTTTTACACCCCGCACGTGTTGTTCTGCTGCTCAGCGCTCACTTGGTCGTCCGTCTTTTCAGCATGGTGTTCCTCTGGCTTCTGCCGCTGGACCTTAACTCCAAGATGGGTTCATCAATTGAAAATCTTGCCCTGAAAAAAAAAACCTTTTCACTCATTAATTTCTTTCACACTTAAATTACACTCAGACCGCAGAGCTACCTTTGCTCCCATGCTTTGTTTGCAGATTAGGCGCCTGCGTTGGTGTATGTAAAAACATAACAAGAAGGAACTGGATATTAGAGACATGACTTTGAATGAATACATCTATGCACGTAGATTTGTCAGCGTCGCTGAGTCCCCGGCTTGCGTGTTAAACATTTATGAAGTGGAGACCGTTGACCCGCACATTCATATCTGGTGATCAGAAACTCTGGGAAGGCGGCCATGATGGAAGGCTGCCTGACTCCTGTGTGTTCAAGCTTGTGAAGTCTGATTGTTCTGTCTACAAACAGTGAGAGGCAAACTGGGAGAACAAACTGAAAAGGAGCCACTTTTGCGGGAAGGATATGACACAAACTGTGGGTTTCAGATCTGTTTTGGCAGTTAAAAAGAATTGCAGAAATGTCTCTGACCACTCATAATGGGAATTAATCTCAGTTTGCTGTTATGGGAGATACGTGATCAAACAAGTGGACTTTAAAGGGCCATACTACAAATTCTCCACATTTTACATTGCAGCAAACGAAATTTGCACATTATGCAGGGGTACTAAAGATTTTGCATCATGTAAGTAAAATCCCTCAGTTTTCAAATGCACAGGTTGGGCTGAAATGCCCACCTTAAAATGTTCTACCTCTGCAGCTAACAAAATCGTGATCATTCACTGAGCTGAACGCTGTGTAAAGCAAACATTTCCCAAGGGACTACTTTCCGGCGGAGACCGTTTCACTCCACCCACTTTCAAGTCATCAAGTCAACAGTGCTGCTGCTTTTAGGAAAACTAATGTGGACTACTTTGTTACGCTGAAGGAATACTGGTGTGAAGAAAGTCTTAAGTCCCTGAAAGTTCATTTTCTTGCCATAGTGGAATGAATGGAAACCAATGGCTGGATAAAAGGAAGAAAAAATGATATTATTTTGATAGACAAAGACAAGCAGAGAGGTGAAATATACATTTTGCAGATATTATGCTAAACATGCAGAATTGCTGCTGTGGACCTCTAAGGGAATACCAGTGGGCAGCTTCATCCTAGTACAGGACTTGGTGGACTGTCCTCTGTGCTGCAAGGTCAGTAAGAAACCTGTAGGGGTCAGTGTTTGTTTTATTCAATAGAGCCTGATGCTGGCCATAACTGGGCACATACAGTGCAGGTGAGAGGAAATACTGCTGTGGCCAGCCTGCAGAGATGGCTACATACTTTCCATTCTTTAATGAAGCCCTTCACCGACTCCTGCACTACAGTACTTAAAACACACATACTGTACATACACACACACTTTCCACTGGTGCATGGTTCCTGATAATAGACATAGAAGGCCTGTCAAGTATTTTGAAATGCCAAACTGCTGTGAGGGTGCAGACATTTGAGGGACACTAATGTAGGAGCTGAGGCCTAATATAAACAGCATTATTCACATGAAAGCCGGCCGCAGCCATTAGTGCTTTTTTGAGAGGTGGCACTTCTCGAGCGGCTGCCTAATGGCACTTGTCGTTTAAACATGCAGATCTGTGTATACGCCGATTTCTTCGCAATCTCAACTTATCCGGCGAAATCTACAGCGAAAGCATGAGATAAGTATTTCTTTCTGCCCCTAGCAATCAGCTGTGAAATGGTTTATCACTCTTTGTTGTACATTAACGTTTCACAATCTCTGAGATCTCCACATGTCATCACAAAAGTCTTCATTCAAATCTGCGGGGCCCTTTTTGTGCAAAGCGCGTGTTTCTGTCTGTAAATTACAGCTTGCCTGTTATCCCATAATAACAATCAATATTCTGCTGAGAAGCAACTATAGCAGCTGTTCAAATATATTCTCTGCTCCATTGTGAAATACAGAATTGCAGTTTTTTTTTTTTTTTTCATTTTGAGGCCTGTAACTTACAACCACCCAGAGAATATGGCTGGCCAGTGGATCTGTCTCTCACTAAATTATTAATCCTACAGAAACATCAGCCCACCATCTAACTGGGAGAAGCTGTTGAATTCAAACGTCTTGTGCGGTGAACACACCAGACCCAACCACTGTCAGCAGCAGTATAGCATAGCTATCCCACCGGCAGCAGATTGTAACACGAAGCAGAACAAAACATCCTTTTAATCTTTGAGGAAGATCCAATCGGAAGAAATCGGGAGGAACATAAAGGGGGAGGCGATATGGATGAATAACACATTTCATTTTTGGCCTCGGCTACAGCGGCTCACTCAATAGGAAATTAAACAAAAGAAAGTGTTTTCAAAGTTGGAGACGACAAAGATTAATTAGATTTGAATTTGTCTCGGCAACTTGTCTTGCCTTCTAATGGTGTGGTTTTGATCAGAGGGAGGCGAGATAGCCAAGTTGGTTGTTGCTTGGCTGTTTTTGGCCCCTGCGCTCCACATCCATCTGACCAACTTCCTGTCTCGCTGATAGTGACACAGGAGTTTTGCACCATTACCATGGAAAGCCTTGAACCCACATTGATCACAGACTGAGGAGAAGGAACCTAAAATGATGACTGACTCTGACTCTTTGCAGTTGGATTTTTCTCTCTGTATTAGATGAACTGTACAGAAAACAGAGAGAAGGACAGAAAGCTACATTGCTGAGCTCATAGCCACGCCACTTCAACTCTGCACAGGTTACACTCCACATGACCCCATGCAATATAAGTCATACGCTGATAAATACACTGATACCGTCACAACAAAGTGCTTGCCGTTACTCATAATGTAACCACTGCTGCAGCAGCCTTTTTCACCCACATTTCACACTGCAGCAAACCATTTAGTAAGTCATGCAAGGTTACTAAGGATTTCACAACATGCAATCAATATCCCTCCATTTTCAAATGTGAACTTTTGATTGAAACAGCCATCTTATAATGTTCTGCCTCTGTGGCTAACAAAGTTGTTGCCATTCATAAACCACAGAACTGATAACTGACTGTGCAGAGCAAAGCACAAAGCAAATGTTTCCCTGGGGACTATTTTCTGGCAATTTCAAGTCATCAAAACACAACAGTGCTGCTGCTTTCAGGAAAACTAATGTGAACAGTTTTAGTATGGAGATGGAATACTGGGGTGATGCTTTGGAAATTAGCAGAAACACGAAATATATACCTTTAGATATTACACTAATCATGCAAAATCACTGCTATGGATGTTTAACAGTACTCTAATCATAATTTGTTGAGCCATTAGGTTCTGCCATCAATTTGCTCATCCTCCTGCAATCAAGAGGAGCTTGGAAATAGAGGAAACTCCCAGCAGGCATTTGTGACTGAGTGACACAATTTTCTATGGGATTTAGACAAACCATTGAGTCGTTTGGGTTAAATCCCGTAGTACCACTCTGTGACCCTTTCACTGGCCAGGCACATCAGAGATTAAAGGTGAACACAGGGGCAAATCAGTTATCAAGTCAGAAACACTCATCGTCAACTTCCCACTGTTCCATTGCTGCACAAGCACAACCCCACACACACACACACACACACACACACACACACACACACACACACACAAACATACACACACACATGCACACATCTCATCCTTCCTGCAAAGAGGGTCATGACCCCATGTACCAGTGCCAGGAAAGGAATGAGGGCGAGGGTGCAAAACTCTCAAAGACATCGCCAATCATTTTAAAATTCTGAATGCATACAGAGGAATGCATATAAAAACTATTTACAAGGAACATGTGGCATAGCAAATAGATGGATTGTGATACATGTTTGTCTATTTCCAAATATTTTGACAAGAAATGTTTGATATAAGATGCATACCAGAAGTAGCCTAGGTAGAGGGGATGTGAAAAAATAATAAAACTTGAGGAGGATGTGCTTTTTCCTGCTTATTTCATTTATCATGACGTCACACACACACACACACACATACTTAGATGCTTCTAAAACATAAAGTAGTTAGAAAGACAATGTGGAAGTTTTGTTTCTGTTCAGTTGCAGTTTTAATGCCATTCTTTTAAAGCTAGGTGGAAATGACTGGGAGAGTGGAAATCACTTGAATTTTCTTCCACTCCTAAGAATGCCTCATTTATTGTCTATAAAAAAATATATGTCTATCTGTAGGATTTTATTTGCTGGTTTGTGGCTTTTTGAGGGTTGAAAAGCCCTGGTGTTTGTGTCCACACAGACTGATGAATTACATTGGCTTTTGCTTGGTCTTCATAGGTCTTATTCTCATGAAAAGTAAGCGCATTGGACATTGAGTTAGTCTTTAACTTAATGACTATCAGATATGTGATAATGATTTTTTTTCCCACCTAACGGCAACAAGATAAATTTTAAGTGTATTATCAATAACATATTTCACAGACTACGGAGTCTGGGTCTGGAAAACATTTGGTTTGCACATTTGGTGTATTGATGTGTTTTGGCTCAGTTATGGTTGGCTCCGTGTCTTTCAGCACTCCAAACATAGTGAAATCTGAAGAAATGAGGCCCAGTGAAACTGTAGTAGGCTAAACATAGATGGTTCATAATGGGGGACTGACGAGTGACAATATGTATAAGTCTAAATTAGTCAGAGAAAGAAAGACAGAAAGAAAAGAGAGGAGGGGGCAGGGTGTGTTTGTATGTGCTCACATGTGTGTGGGGAATAACTATAAAGCTTATCTACACTGCAAAAAGTGTCCACCCTAGTTAATCACAATCTGATGTTCTTAAAACTTTATGATTTTAGAAGGGCAAGCATCTAAATATGCAGAGGTATCATTTTCAGTTGTCCATATTGACCTACATTTCTGAAACACCTGAGGTGCTAATTTGCACCAAATTTGAATTTAATAAGGGTATTCGATTTCACATTTCACTTCAAATTGCGTGTGGATGCGTTTGGCTAGCTAGTAGTACATGTGTTATATTTGCATGTGATATCAGTTGTTTCATTCAGGTTTTGCATCTTTGTTTGACTTCTTCATTGTGAGTGGGTTTACGTCTTTGTCCAGAATTTAATGTTAACACAGTAGGGCTCATATCTATGTTCCCAGGGTCCTAAGTTCCTAAGGTCTGATTTTCCACAGGTCCTATGTTCCTCAACATTTTGTTGGCATACATTACTACAGAACTGGGGAACATCTTTTTCAGGTTCCTATTATGTTCTATACAGAGCTGGGGAACATAAGACCTTAAGAACAATGGACCCTAGGAACACAGGACTCTGGGAACAGATGGTGTTGGGAACATAGGACCCTGGAATTATAGGACCCTGGAAATATATGACCTTGGGAACATAGGACCTTGGCAACATATGACCCTGGGAACATAGGACCCTGGAAATATAGGGCCTTGGGGACATTGGACAATGGGAACATAGGGACTTGGGAACATAGGACCCTGGGAATATAGGACCTTGGGAACATAGGACAATGGGAACATAGGACCCTGGGAATATAGGACCTTGGGAACATAGGACAATGGGAACATAGGACCCTGGGAATATAGGACCTTGGGAACATAGGACAGTGGGAA